>LOND01020153.1:0-10823 GCA_014220965.1 Paragonimus kellicotti
TTAAGTGAGAACTGCTGGCTATTTATTTGGCGATCCGTTATTTTCGACACCTTCTGGAAGACCGATACATTTTGTGCTCCGTGTGGCAAACGACTAGCTGGCATCCTTAGTACATGACCTAACCATCTAAGTCTGTGCAAATGTAGTGACTGAACAAAAGAACTCGTTTGACAATCAGTGCCAAACACCCGCTCCCTAATCTCCTCGTTGTTTACTCGCTGCCGTAAAGTGATACAATCCCTCACTGTTGTCTGATATACGCGACCCTTAAGCTTCAGAGAAATACCTCTCTGTCGCCATAGGTGTCTCAGATTAGCGAACACCGCCCTAGCCTTGGAAATACGCGCTTCTATTTCATTCCCTACACCTCCGACGCCACCGCTGCTGATGCAGCTTCCCAGGTATACAAACCGGTCAACCTCCATGACTTCATTATCTAACATTAAATCTACGTAATCACAACAATCTTGCAGAAGCACTTTGCATTTTGAGGCTGCAAAGCGCATTCCGAAGTACTTAGCAGAACGCGAAATAGCGTTTAGCGTTGTTTGTGCCGCTTGAAAGTTGTCAAACGGCAACACCTTGTCGTCAGCATAATCAAGATCAGTCAGTTCGTGTTCTAAACTGGTTCAAACAGGAATTTTATCACACTGTCACATGATATTTCGGAAAGGTGCAACAATGAGAAGTATGAGCAGGAAACTTCAGAGTATGCAGATTTTAGGGGATGAACAGATTTGACGAGATCATCAGTTTACGTTTATCGTATGAACTTACCGGCAGTATCTCTGCCTGGATAGTGGACAAACAGAACAGCACGCAGAGGACTAGGTGACCGATTATTTCAACAAATCCAATATAACCGACTTGTCACCTAATCTGTGTGTTTTGGGCATATCTTGTTCTAATTCACTGTATCGGGTAGACAATGCGGGTGCTGTTAGTTCCATACGTTGACTACTGTCCTGGATTCTAGTCTCCGAGATACAGCAGACATCGACATGCAACGAGTCTAACGTTCGTGCGAGAGCGGCCTGCTGACCTATCTGTTTTAGCGTGCGAACGTTGAAGGCACCTATATTAATTCGCATTCTAGGTCTAAGCAAGGGACGAGGGAGGCCTGAAGCTGAAAGGCAAGAGACGGAACTTACCGGCTCAGTGTTACCACGGTTAGCTACATCTGTTGTGGGACCTGTAGAGTAATTATCAGAAATGGAGGTCGGGAGGGGCCTGAGAGCTAAATTTGATAGGACAGTGGGGAGGGGTCAGCAGTAGCATGTTTTCGCCTATCCACCCTGCTGTATGCAGCAGATAGGGCGACCCGGTTTATACTGCGAGACGGCCGATGCAGTATGGATTTATTGTTGTTGTGAATATTCATGGTTGTGTGTGGGCTGAGATACTGCCAGGACGCCCAGACCTAGACAGGAGAACGATTAGGGTTCTCAACCAAAGCCTTTGGCTCAAAAGCCTGTACCGCAAGGCAGCGGTGGTGGCAGTGTACCAGAACTGGTACATTTTTCGGAAAAAGATGCCAACCTTCTTCCAACCCCCAACCTGGAGGACCAGGAGACTGGTTTGTCAGACCTCTACCCATTGGCCTGCCTGGTATGAGTGACTCTATCGGTGTGGTGATCACACCGTCCAGTTTAGCCCAATAGGTCATCGAGATGCGCAAGCCGTCACACCACGTCAAGGTCCAGTCTCGTTTCGACAGAAATCCACCCCTTCATACCCCCGGCATATTTCATCCACCTGTAGCTCAATCCCCTCATTCTCTTGAACAACGTACCACACGTAGAGGGTGGTCTGTACATTGGCAGAAACATCTGACAGATTACGATACGTGATATGGCTATCGGGCATTTCGGTTCGTTTTCGCCTCAATGCCGTTCTTTCATCGTGTTTCTAACCCACAAACACTCTAGTGGGGGAGTATTATAGTGTCCACAGTTCATAGTTATATTTTGTAATCCATTTTTGTACATTTTTGTATATACACGCTTTTGTTAACTTCATCTGTACACTTATTCGAGACAATCACTTTGAATTTGATCGACAACAAGAATAAACGAGAGTTACGCACACCGTCTCTGTCTTCGTCATCTGTGCGATTTCTGGGCTGGTAAAGTAATTGCACGGTGAAATATTTTAGCTCCGCGTTACCAGCTGATCTATCGACGCTCAACGTGGAATTATCCATTGGTCATCTTCTGAACCTGCTCTCTGGCGCTGTCTTTCTCTCGTGTAGTAGCCTATTCAATTCAGCCGACCTTGACTTATCAGTGAGTCGTTCCTATTTTACTCATGCATCTTCCGTTTTATTTGTACGCTTATCTTTTGCGTCCATCCGTCACCGTTACAACTCTTTCCTAGTGTTAACACGTTTTGGTCATTCTTATCATTCGATTGATTAAGCCACTACAAAATTGGTGGCCCACCTATTTCTTTTTCCGAACAGTCCTTTATCCATTTTCCTGATATTATTATCAATGCTTGATGATACTGCGGAAATCGACATTAAAACCGAACATAGTGTTGCTATGAAATTGCCTGAATACAGCGCCCGAATTCCTCGACTGTGGTTCCATCAGATTGAGACCGTCTTTACCACCAGGTGGATATCATAAGAGAAAATAAGATTTTTATACGTGCTGCAATCCCATCCTTTTGATGTTTCGGCAGAAGTGGAGATCTACTGGATTCAGTCCCGTCCGATTTTCCCTATTCTCTTTCAAAGACGCCATTATAAAACGGACTGGGAAGTCAGAGGCTAAACTGCTACACGACTTGTTCACTTCAGTTGAGTTAGGCAATCGGTCCCCATCCCAACTGTTACGTTATATGAGAGGCCTTTTGGGCTCGCGGAAGCTTGACGATGCAATCTTGAGACAGTTATGGGCGGAAAAACTGCCATCTGCGGTACAGCACATTTTGGCCGCCATGGATGAGGACAGCTCAGTCGACAAATTGGCAGCCCTTGCGGACAAGGTGCTTGAAACTTTTCCTTCACAACCGGTGTGCGCCGCGAACTATAACCGTTCCCACGTCAACCCTTCAGTCTCAACTACTGATGATAGCCTAGAACTTTTGACAGAGAAGATGTGCCACCATATGTACGGTTTGGCTATGCAGATCAACGAGCTGAAGAGCATCCACCCTGACGCCGTGGATGATCAAATTCTTACAGTCCATCAAGGTGGTGTTGGTACCACCAAAACTTTCGGCACAAAGCGAAGAAGTGCACCCAGCCGTGCACAATCCGGCAGGCCAGCCAGTAACGGCGACGACTGTCGCTGGCCCAGCAGGTACTAGTCGCCTATTTTTCATCAGGGATCGATCGACCGGCTTGCGGTTCCTTATAGATACCGGAGCCGAGCTCAGCGTTATTCCACCGCAACCAAATGATCGACTTCAGTCTGGCCAGTACACTTTACAGGCCGCGAATCAAAGTCGCATCAAAACTTTCGGGGAACGCTCTCTCACTGTCGATCTCGGTCTCCGGCGATGTTTTCGATGGATATTCCTGCTTGCTGACGTTCAGACGCCACTCATCGGTGCCAACTTCCTGGCACATTTTAATCTTTCCGTTGATGTCCAGAGGCGTAAGCTAATTGACAACACTACCGCCTGCACAGTAAATGACGTTCAATAGACGATCGCATCAATCGGCATCCGGCCTGCTCTTCCACCAACACCGTCTTTCGCAGCACTGTTGGAAGATTTCCCTTCGTTAACTCGGCCGTGCTCACATACCGAGACGGTTAGGCACAATGTGAAACATCGTATTACACACGCGGTCCTCCGGTTTTCCCTCGTCCACGCCGTTTACATCCTGACAAACTCGAAAATAGCCAAGGCTGAATTCGAACATATGCTTCAGCTTGGGCATAATTCGACCTTCAAACAGCTCTTGAACGACACCACTACACATGGTACCCAAGAAGTCTCCAGGCGATTGGCGACCTTGCGGTGATTACCGCGCTCTCAACAACTGCACAATCCCGGACAGGTACCTTATACCACATATCCACGATTCTTTCTTAGGACTCGCTGGCGCTACTATTTTCTCTAAACTAGACTTGTACGCGCTTATCATCACATCCCGGTCGCTGAAGAGGACATTCCGAAAACAGCCACTGCAACAACTTTTGGACTTTTTGAGTTCACAAGGATGCCCTTCGGGCTCCGTAATGCGGCTCAAACATTTCAGCGATTCATGGACGAAGTGTTGCGTGGACTCCCTTTCGCATACGCCTACATCGACGATGTCTTGATCGTTTTCGCTTGAACAAGGATCACTTGTCCCATCTTCGTGCCGTTTTCGACCGTTTCGTGCAATATGATATTAAAATCCGCATCGATAAGTGTGCCTTCAGAGTTAGCTCATTGGATTTCACAGGACATCGCATCGACCAAACCGGCATCACACCTCTGCCAGATAAAGTCGAGTCTATCTCGAATTTTCCGATTCCCACTACGATGACCCAACTCCGACGATTCCTCGGCATACTCAGCTATTATCGGCGTTTCCTTCCCCATGAGGCGGACATTTCAAAACCTCTGACAGACCTGGCTGAATCCAAACGTAAGTCAATTGAACTCCCACACGAAGCCAAAGCAGCTTTCTCAGCGGCAAAGGAAGCCCTATGCCACGCCACTAAACTATGCTTCATCAGTTGTGATCCAAACGCCCGTCTCCTTCTCACCACGGATGCATCAAATGCTGCCGTCGGCGCAGTCTTAGAACAATCCGTAAATGGTGAGCAGCAACCTTTGGCCTTTTTCTCCAAAAGCTTCAACCAGCACAGATTAAGTACAGCACCTTTAAGACGTGAACTGCTGGCTATTTATTTGGCGATCCGTTATTTTCGACACCTTCTGGAAGACCGATACATTTTGTGCTCCGTGTGGCAAACGACTAGCTGGCATCCTTAGTACATGACCTAACCATCTAAGTCTGTGCAAATGTAGTGACTGAACAAAAGAACTCGTTTGACAATCAGTGCCAAACACCCGCTTCCTAATCTCCTCGTTGTTTACTCGCTGCCGTAAAGTGATACAACCCTCACTGTTGTCTGATATACGTGACCCTTAAGCTTCAGAGAAATACCTCTCTGTCGCCATAGGTGTCTCAGATTAGCGAACACCGCCCTAGCCTTGGAAATACGCGCTTCTATTTCATTCCCTACACCTCCGCCGCCACCGCTGATGCAGCTTCCCAGGTATACAAACCGGTCAACCTCCATGACTTCATTATCTAACATTAAATCTACGTAATCACAACAATCTTGCAGAAGCACTTTGCATTTTGAGGCTGCAAAGCGCATTCCGAAGTATTTAGCAGAACGCGAAATAGCGTTTAGCGTTGTTTGTGCCGCTTGAAAGTTGTCAAACGGCAACACTTTGTCGTCAGCATAATCAAGATCAGTCAGTTCGTGTTCTAAACTGGTTCAAACAGGAATTTTATCACACTGTCACATGATATTTCGGAAAGGTGCAACAATGAGAAGTATGAGCAGGAAACTTCAGAGTATGCAGATTTTAGGGGATGAACAGATTTGACGAGATCATCAGTTTACGTTTATCGGATGAACTTACCGGCAGTATCTTTGCCTGGATAGTGGACAAACAGAACAGCACGCAGAGGACTAGGTGATCGATTATTTCAACAAATCCAATGGTGTTATGTCCTTCGATATAACCGACTTGTCACCTAATCTGTGTTTTGGGCATATCCTGTTCTAATTCACTGTTAAAAAATAAAGCTTGTTTTGGGGTTTACAACTACAGTCAACGTGCCATCTTGTTTGGTGTAGATCTTCCGGTCCAAACCTGACTGACTGTCAACCAGACTTGTGTCCACTTTGATCTGAATGTTAGCGTGCACGTTCTCCGTTATAAAACAGATCAAACTTGTTTGATAACCCGTTCATCCAATCGTGACTGACTGAATTCGCTGACGGCTCATATATACACTAGGTTGCCATAAAGATCAGAGTTAAACGGCCAGAAGCAATGCTTCGGTCACCAAGCCAAACATCTATGCATTTGGTCGCTATGATAAACAGATCAGACAGACGCTGATTTCAAACCCAGCCTTACACTCCCTCACCACCCTGTTCCTCATCACATCAGGCATTACGTAAACGACAACTGCCCCACATCTCAACCCTTTGAAACATACTCAATACCATACACATAGTCCCTATGAGCCAGTTTTCAATCAGACTCCAGAAGCCCACACACAGTCCAGACAGATGAATATTGTCAGGATATTCTATACATTCTACGTATGCATCGACGTGCTGAGCTCGCTGTCAGGCTGCGATGGAACATAAACGAAGTGCTTATATGTCGACATCCTTGGCCAGTACAGTGGTAGGCGTTTGAAGTCTTTTATCGGACGCATGAACGGTATGTTGAATGAAACATCTGCTAACACCCAGATTGCAATGCCACACAGAAACAGTTTGCGAAATGCCATTACGAGGACGCTCACATAGTTCGGACTACTTAAACATAATAAGTAATTGGTGTTACCCCCGTTAATCGCCCTTCGAATGGGCGATAAACTGTGAACAAGTTTCTGTCCGTCCATACGCTTTGGTTAGCCCATCTGATGGAAGAAAGTCAGTTCAAATAGTCAAAGTTCGCTGTTCTGTTTCTTGGCCGCGTTCAGTAGAATCCCGGGTTTGGCAAACAGCTGCATAGACCGCCAATGTAGCTTCACATTATCACAGTTCTGATTCACAGTGGATTGGTGACAGGAAATCATTCATATTCTGGACATCAGTTTTCAAAGAACTAATGAAGAACAATTTAACTACCATGGACTTGAGCAGGCAAAGTACGACCAGATTGTAAATGAAACTTCCTGGGCATTGTATCCGTCGAGAGGGACTACCATCTGAGGACAAAGTATATGCAACGCATATGCAATAAGTATGCATTTTACATTACTCGTGAATGGTCTTTTATTTCGCTGTGCACTTCAAACGCGGAATCCAAGATCCAGCAATTTGTATGCGCCTTTACTTAAACCCTGCACACCATCTTCGGTTCTGTCGTATCACAAAGCAGAACAAGTGTACGGTCGAATAGCTCAATGCGTTGCAACACAGTGATCATTCGGACGGATGAACTGTAAACAATGTCGCATACGATGGAACTAACACGAAAGTTGAAATCATTAGAGACGAGGAAGATAATGCTTGAATTGCACTTCAGAAGAACTAGACGATACTCAACGACGGTGAGTTTGAAGCCCGAATTATCTAAAGTAATCAGAATATGGTTGTATACTATTCACAGGTCAGAAACTAGGAAAATCATGCAAATTTTAACCGTAAAAATCCAAAAATCCATGACTCGTACAAACAAGATGTAGCACTTAGGGAACCCCAAAATTTAACTATCAAATCAAACTGAGTAATTAACAGAGATTCAGACTGTTCATTTGATAAGGTCTTCTCAATCAGTGATCAACCCGAACGTTCTCGCTCCGAAAGGAAATTGTTGATTTCTGCTGACAGTAAACAAATGAGGAAATACTCATATATCATCCAAGCAAAAATGTAACGCGCACATACCCATGTCACTTAATCATCATAAAACCAGGAACTTGACGAACACCCGCACACCACTATGTAATTACGGGGTCAAATATAACCCCGAAACTATCATACTTCTAGGGTAGAGAATCCAGTGCACAGGGTTTGTGCCTAAACCCTTGCAAAAGTACACGGTTAATCAAAGCGTATTTATAGGCGTCGAGTTTTGAAAATTCCTCATACTCAATGCTTGTTGTTATCGGAAACAATCCATAAAGTTATCGATCAGATAATAGACTTTCAGTTCAATTATTGCTAGAAATTCCAGTATGGGATACACGTTGATTATGTAGACTTTGACATCAATACCCCAGACTTGCACATATTGAACTGTACGCAATCTTTCAGAAACAAGTAATGACCTCTCCGCGGATTATTTGATTTCAGCTTTGGACGTCTGAACTACCGGTCCATTCTTATCCTTATGTCATTTACTTACAGAATGAACAGGACAGTTACCATATCGCCTCTTTATAGGTGATCGGACAATCTGACCATTACTTACTCACAAGCGAAAGTGGTTGAGCGTTCACATATGATAATTCGGTCGTGCCTAATGTGAGGTCAGTGGCGCAGTGGTAACACGGTTGTCTCATGAAAGCGTGGTCAGAGTACTAGTCCCGCCCGTCACAAGCTTATACACAACTGACGATCTCTAAAAACAACGAAACTCGAGTATAGTGCTTTCTTCCACGAAGGGCTGGCTGGACAGTCTATGCGGAAGCTGCAATCGGTTGTCAGCGATGTTCGACTTAGAGTGAAAATCAAATGACATTCACTAGAATCTACTCGCAGACATTTCCTTCCATTCTCTAGGTTATGCATTCACATTTACACAACTGACAGGAGATATGTCTGTAGATATCCTCGGTGAGCGCAACTATTCGGTAAATTACGTTCAACTTCATTCGCCCAGAACTACTGCAAATTTATATTGTTCTCTCAGATGGCTCAGTATGGGACTGAAGATCTAATTATGCATTTTCGAATCGGTTGTGAGTAAAACTCGTTGAGTTAACTTCCGATAATACAGATTGTTCGTGAAATACACTGTAGATCATTTGACCGTGGAAGTCAATAGCGTAACGGGAAATAAGACTGAGAGCGTTTGACTATGTCTATGAACTAACCAATATAAACTCAATAACCTGATATTTTCTTTGTGCCGCAAGTTTTGCTTTTCGATTTCGTTTCCGAAGATAGCGATTTTCCAACTCGGTGTCAAAAGAGAAGCAGAAAACTGCAGTTGGCAAAATGAACACTATGATAATCGCACTGACGATTGCTCCGTCTGAACCGCTGGATGTGGACAGCACGAACAAGGTTGCAGATAACTGATGTTTATGGGGAGAAAAGTGCGAAGAATTTTGCTTGTTGGTCAATCCATTGAAGGTGAGTAAGGAGTGTCAGCTGGCTATGTTTCCACACACCATTGGAGATGGAAGAAGACAAATTCTTGAAAACTTAACCATTGAAGACAGATAGGACAGGAAAAGAACCGAACATATTCATTCGCAAAATGGAAGAAAACTGCTCGGGACAAACAAACGAAACGTTTGAACGCTTCCAGTTTTTTGAAAAGAATCGGCTGGCCGGAGAAACGATAAATCAGTATGTTACCGTTTTGAAGAAACTTGCAAAGTCATGCAATTTCTGCAAGTGATTAGGAGAGACTGTCATCTGAGACGGAATGGTCATCGGCATTCAGAATTCAGTTATGACGAAGAGACTACTTGAACATTTCCAAAGTTGACGCTAGCCCAGTGCATCGACATCTGCAATAGCGAAGAGGCAACGGAACAAAGAATGACATCTTTGAACGCAGACCGCGGCCTGGTGTTAAACGCTGTGGACAGAGAAAAGAACGAGTTGTGATAGTTTCGTGTCAGTTTTGCAGTGTCAGACATCTTAGTCAGAAAGAAAAGTGTCCAGCCTATAGAAAGACGTGCATGAAGTGTCGGAAGAGGAAACATTCCGCCACAGTGCAGATCGCCTACGGTCAGTTTGATCGACGAAGATGATAGCGGAGTGATAAACCGGCTCAACGGATCAAGCAGACAGAAAGGAATCTATGCAGAATTGCTCATAGAAGATACAAGAAGGAGATGCCAGCTAGACTCCGGCGCATCAGTCAATGTCATATCATCAGGCTGCATCAAGGAAGCCAACATACGCGAATCAAATGCACAGCTGAAAATGTGGAATGGTGCGGCGACAAGCGTAACGGGGTTGCGACACTGCCTGTCACGAATCCGAAGAATGGCAGATTTATTTGCTTGATATTTTGTGGTTGATCGGAATTCAACGTCCATTTTAGGCGTTGATGCCATTCAATTAATGGGTTTCATCACCGTTAGTCACAACAAATTCCGCATACGTTAGCCGACTCAGATGTTTTTGACCAGTATTCACGTGTTTTTGATTCGACTCTCGGTCACATGCCAGGTGCCGTCAGTTTATCTGAGGTCAGCGATGCCGTTTCTGTCACGTTACCAGTCCGAGGGATTCCGTTGGCCATATGTGATAAGTGTAAAGCGGAATTAGATCGAGTAGTTCGGATTAGCGTGATTGCTCCGGTAGAGGAACCGACCGATTGGGTCAGTCAGAATGCCGTAACTTTGGAGGAATGTGGTGACATCCAGCTGTGTATCGATCGCAAGCCAGTGAAATGAATATTACTGTCTACCAACCATCGATAACATTCTACCGGAACTGAGTCAAGCCCAATTTTTCACAAGGGTAGACCTTTCTTCGGCTTTTTGGCAATTAGAACTAGACGAACAGTCAGGTTACTTTACTATATCTGGAACTCCCTTTCGACGTTTTCGTTTGTTGCGTTTGCCTTTCGAAATGTGTTCAACAAAATTTTCAAAAACGTCTAATCCAAATACTTGGCAAATTAAAATGAGTCGCGTGGGTTGCAGATGACGCACTCATTTTTGGGGAAACTAGAGGAGACGATAATAGAAACCTGGAGGAATTTTTGAAGTGCCACGTCAATCGAGCAATTCGCCTGTCATGCGACAAAGTGGCTTTGTGAGAAAAAGAGGTCACTTTCGACGGACATTTGCTAACATCAAACAGACTCAAAATAGACTCCGAGAAGACAGTAACCATAGTCACGATGCCAGCCCATGAGGATGTGAAAGCAGTGTCACGACTGAATGGTATGATCAACTATCTCAGTCGGTTCCTTCCAAACCTATCCGA
>LOND01020155.1:0-12220 GCA_014220965.1 Paragonimus kellicotti
CCACAGCAGTTTTTCAACGTATAAGCCGCTAAAGATTGACGTATCAACACAAAAACACTTTTCGAAATTGGTTGCAAGGTGGCTATTACGAATTCTGTGATTGTTTGTTGTGTAGAACGCATTCGTCGTTCAGGTTAGATATAAAATGAATACTCGCTTAATCGCTTATCGTCGCCTTCTGTTGAAACACAGATAAACAAAATCAACTGATTACCTCAGACGTGATAATCGCCAACCTATTAACGGATTTGGCCGCATAACAGTTTTGACATTGAGGCAAAGAGATCAAAATAGCGAAAACCCAATGCTACCATGAGAGGAACGCAGTAGATCATGCTCTCTTCGATGACAAGCTGTACCGACTCCGTCTACTAGGATCGCTTCCAACCTCATGATAAGCATTGGGTTATTTATATACGCTAGTGATGTTACATCTCATGTTGTAACCAACAAACTGACAACGTTTCTGAACTACCGGCATTAAACAATGGTATGCCGTGTCCGCCCCGAAGTCCTTCTAACCAAAGCAGCAGAAAGTCTGGACCTGGTAATGGAATTCCTACGGCATGCCAAACAAGTTCAAAGCCAGTGGGAAATGGGTTACAACCAGTCTCTTTTATAGATCAGTGTTCACAAAAAGGACATTAAATCAAACGAATCTGAGTAACGGGATTCAAATGTTCGTCCAGTTTAGTAGCCAATAAGTTGAACGATGTGGAAAAACCACACTTTGTCCAACTGAAACAAGTCAAACTTGAGTGATAGTGATCGTCATGCCGGCTGGCAGTGGAAAGTAGCCGCATTACAAACTCGCAAGGACGGGTATCACATGAGAACAGGACTGCACGTCAAATACTTGTTATCCTTTTTCAAGTTGAACATCACCCACAATTGATCGCAGCTGTCGCATTCCCATAGACTTTCCAGTCGGCCCCTTTCGAAAAGAAGCACTAGACTCGAGTTTCGAAAAGCAAGGCCGGAGTTCTAGTCCCGGCAGTGGCAAGGATATGCACTACTGACGAGCTCTAATGAGAGCGAAACTCGAGTCTAGTGCTTCTTTTCGAAAGGGGCCGACTGGATAGTCTATGGGAATGCGACAGCTGCGATCAATTGTGGGTGATGTTCAACTTGAAATTAATCAAATCCTCGACTACTCACCAGTAAATTGTTATCCTTATCAGATATATGATAGATCTAACGTCCTAATCAGTTCCGCAAGTGGCCAATTTGATCGAAACATAACACAATTTTGACCTCGTGGAAGTCAAGATACAGATTGGCAGTAAGATGAATGCGTGGCGTAGCGTCAGCACGTTCTATCCACCCAAAGCCGTCGACAACAGATGAATACGTGACACACTGTTGCAGGTCTTAATGTGCGTCCTAAGACTTCATTTTGTTAAAACCAAAATACACCCACTTGACATACAACTGCTTTATATCTACTTTCTGGAATTGATCTCAAGGTTTTAACTTGTCAAAACTCAGTAATTGTTCCAGTTCCCGGCTCAAAACACTCCAACAGCCTGCCGGATAACATGCAGTATCCATGACCCGATACGAAGTCTGTGCGCTCTTATGATAGTTCATAACATCCACTCGCAACCTGGAAACTCCACAACCAGGTTCATCAATGTTTAGAATAACCAAGTGGAGACAGCCCAAACGAGAGGTACGAGCTAAAGTTTGGCATAGTCTTGTCAACGTCACTTGTCACAAAGGAACAAATTATGCACCGGTTGTGCACTTTTTTACCGGCCCAACGTTTCCTCATCACGACTAAGTCCCTGCAGTCAACCATCAAAGAAGAGCCGAAACAATGTATGCTGTAATAATTGTGTAGAACACGTGTAAAAGGTGCGTTTTAACAACGTACTGGATGACCTTCACAATCATCTACAAATGGTCGTTCTGTTTGTTTATGATCAAAAAGAAGGCACTTTTTTAGGGAACAGACCACAACTAGAAGCATGACATGCAACGTCGAACCGATGATAAAGTAAGCACCAGATAAACGTACCACAGTACAAATGCCGTCAAAGTGATAGATGATTTGGCCAAACACGTGACAGAGTGCGAACCCAAGCGTGCGCTCACTAAACTAGTGAAGTAGAAATCCATTACTGTGCAGATGCCGATATAAACAATCCAAATGACCAGAGACCATGTTACGTTAGACACTTGTGATGATGAATCGTCGACGTGTTGAAGAACTGGATCCTGGGGGTAAGAACAGAAAACAATACTGACGAATGCACAAACAGTGTACTTACAACCGCAAAATTAGCAGGCATGTTAAGCCCAAACAGTCAAAGTGCAGAAGAATTCACTATGAACTCCCCAGTAATGAAAAAATAACACAAACAACCAAAGAATCAATAAGCCGAAGAAATGGAGCGCAAAGTAGCCATCGTGCAAGTAGGAGTAATTCTGAAGTACAGCACTCATTCAGTCAATAGGCAATGGGTATTGGTATTTACGAAACTGAACTCACTTGTTGAACCGATGAATTCATTCCATACAATTGGCTCAGTAGAAAGATCGGTGCCAGAATAACAAGACTGACAAGGGAAGATAAAGCATGCCAACGTTTTGCACCGCCGATTGAAGCGACTAAGCTTCTTGATACAGCAGCGAAGCCGGCATCCAGACAGACCGTTACCAACAGCACAACAACTCCAACCTCAAGTAATGCAAAACGATGAATTTTAATCACAATGGAAATTAATTTTAAGTAGAAAGTAAAACGGTTTTAGAAACACACGATAACGTGCCACTAAGGTGTAGTATCTTAGAACAACTGGGTCAAATGGTCCAACGTTACATTGAGCCCACTCATGTATTAAGAATTAAAAAACGACCGTCAACTGAAAATTGGCCGGCTCACTTGGCGGATAGGCAGTAGAGGGCAATAAATGATGGAGTGCGGTGCACTCATAGCTGGTGACCGGGGTTATAAATAAATAAAAACCACACGACCTTTAACAGTAAGAGTAAATAGCACATATACTACCTCACTATGGAAAAGGGTCACACCTGTATCAAAAGAAGACAGAAATGAGCTTAACATCGGAAAATGTGCATTGTACGAATGCATTAGCTAGTACACGACGTAGAAAACGGGTAAGATTACGTAGGATTCGGTTGGAGTCCCCATGAGACCTGGAATGCAGCTAAAGCTCGAAGAGTACTCACCAACTTAAGTTATCCATCTATACGGCACCGAAAAGATCTGTTTTGTGAACAGTTGAGTGCATAACGCAAATGAACGAAAAGCTCTTTTGAGAAGCTCCGTACATGCACGCGGAGTATGTTCACGAAGTGTCTCTTTTTGATTATCAGTTTCTCCGAAGTATGAGTGCCACACGACAGGAAAACCATGTCAGCAATGACGAAGTTTACTTGCGTGTCTTTGAGACAGAGAGACTTTGAAGGCCACTCAGTATGGTAATCTCATCCTACGAGCTTTGTTCGAGGACGCTTCACGAACGAGAACCCACCACCCGCCAAGCTGCGTCTTGTTTGTGGGTGGTGGATTAGACTGGAAGTGGCAGTCTGGTAATCGAACTATAATATGGATGTGGAGTATGAATGTACTGTACCAGACAAGTTACAAGAAGTATAAAAATATACCACCTACATCGTACACATCATTCTTCATAGCTAGCATGTCTTGGCATCTGTTATCAGTCGCACAGAGTTAACTATTTCGGCAAAACAGTTTGCACAAAACATCTTCGACTGTTGTTCCTGTTTTCAGAAATCTGGAGTTTGATAAGCGTATCGTCTTTTTCGATTCGTGACATACTACTTCGTAGCACCGTTCAGCAGTACACATCAACGGATCATACACGGGCAGCAAAACTTCAGGCCGTCAGAATCAAGACTGGAATAGCAACATCAACGCATCAGTGGCTGTCAATGATACTTAGCTACCATACAACCATACGTAGGAAAATATCAACCCCAAATAGGGAGAACTTCATTAATAAAAACTCGAGGCTTTCGGGGAAAGATGCCTAGACCTTGCAATCAAAAGTCGAGTTGCAGAGGAGAGGAAGGCGGGACTTGCGAGACAATTTCTCGAGGAGTTCACAGTCTCGCTCTGTGAATTGCCCTTACTTCACAAGCTAATCACTTAAAGAATGGCAACGTTCACGCCTCTGAAGCCGATAGGCTATCATTTGTCCCAGCGTTTTTAGCCACAGACTGCGTAGTACGAGCACCTCAGCCCGGTAGATGAAAATGATCAATACTGGCTTGCCTAAAGTTACAATTTTTGCCCGCCAACTAACCAACTGTTCACTCCGTATCCTACGTCAGTCGGTCATAGCGGCCGACAAGTTCCACAATAAGTTCACAAACGTGTCAAAGTGACTAATCCAAACGTACTGTGACGGAAAGTGATGATCTCGGAACGACCAGGATTGGTAAACGAACTAATCGGAAGCAGGATGAGACATGCAATCGAATCAAACAGTCTATGAGAATTTAGCATAATTAGGTAGCTGCTCAAATTCTTATACACATGACGCGGTGAATTAGTGTGGAACGACAAACAAACAACTTCAGTAATGTGCATTAGACTGATTGTTTCAAGCTAAGAATCCACTGCTCACAGAACCAGATAGAAAAGTTATGGGTTAAGTCATTCTGAGGTAATAACATGGTTGTCTGTTAACAGTAACGGTTTCCGTTGACAACGCTCGCTACAATCCATTAACCTGGTCTAACGGTTTTTCCGCTGTCACTTCATATCTGTTAACAAATACTATGTTGTATAACAGGCAGTTTCGTTGTGAGTAGTATACTACTCACAAGCGACATTCGGGAACAAAGGGCAAGCCCCAACGCCAGGAAGACGACGGACCAGAAGTGACTATTGGAATAGTGTGTACGCGCTATGGGAGAAGTGCCACCAGGGCGAATGACAACGTACTGCCACCCAATGTATGTGAACGCACATCAGCCGTGCAAATGAGTGTACACGTTTGTGGTCCCATGTTTAACATGACCTGTACGGGAGTTCGTGCAATAAACGAATTTGCTGGCCAAGCGTCTTTGCGGTCACAACACTTAGAATATCTAGGTCAGACAGTTGTCCCTAGCAATATATCTTACGATGAACATTTGACTGACATCAGTTCTAACAATACAATACTGCGGCTTAATGTGCCTGTGTTCTACGTTCACGATACAATTGCATTGTCCACTCATTGCGATACCCAGCTGCACTAATGACTGTCGTAGGAGTCGTGGATACAACACAGGGTCTCGAGCCAATGGCTAGCTCACCGTGCAGCATATGCTTGATAATTCGACTTTCACCCATTCAACCCACGCGCCCCAGCCAACTCAAGTCTGACTAACCAAACCAAGTGATCATACCTGAGTTATTCCTTTTGTTCAACACTCCTCTGTTCAGTGCTTTGGCGTGGTATCGTCTGCGGCAGCAAAAGTGAAGTGTGCTTGGGAAACTTTCTTTGCACAGGCACGATGTTTAGGACACACTGGTGTTCAGATGTATACTGAGTGCACACGCCTCGTACACCATCATCTTTACCCGAGTAAGAAGCATGGAGTGATCTTTTACCATAAGAATATCAAGTATTGAATCAGGTTTACATATCACAGTTTACATATTAGTCTATATGTTATGCACAAATTGAGCTATCATGTCCGTACTTCACACCATGGTAAGGTATAATAGCCTGATAGCGCCAACAAAATTAAAAATTCTTACAATTAGACAACGCGCGTGAATGTATGCGTAACTGACTGAGGGACTTTAGAGGTTAAATGATACAAGTATTAGCTTACTAATTCTACCAGGCTCACGAAGGCTTACAAAAAAGAAGCATTCTGATCTTTAGTCTGAAAAAGTTAAGCATGAACATTCTCGACTGGCTACAGGCAGAACTTGAACAAAATATATGCCAATATCTGAATTAAGCTTTCAGGTTAGGTCATTCAAACGATGCCATAGGAATTCCTTTCGCTAACTTGTCAAACGAATGAGAGTGTCCTATTCTACAGAACAGCAGGTTTGGTGAAGTCCAAGTTGTGCCCGATAGCCTAGATCATCATCGTAATGTTGGGATTTTTAGTATCATCCAAGTGTTCAACCAAAACACTTCTCAAAAGGTAAGCGGATCAATTGTAAAGACTCAGCTATAGTTTGGATCAGATATTCAGTAAAGTGGTTTTTATAAATTGACAACGTAAAACCAATATAAAGATGTAATGTCTTATGCTGCCATGTTGAGTAGCTCTGCTATCAGTAACTAAGTCGAAAAAAATAGGCGTTTGCCGTTTTTCACCTGAATACTGCATGCATCGCACCATAATAATAGGAATAGTTGCATTTGCATTCTAGTGCCAATAAGTGGTTGACGATCGGTGTGAACTAAGTTAAATCCGACTTAAAGTTGATCACTCCATTTGCCTTCAGATGGGAATTCTAGCAGGCCCGTTTCTAAAACCATGATTGATTACCAATCAAGCGCACGAATTACAATTTTACTCATCTGTCGATCGATAAAAAACGTGAAATAAAGTTATTAGACTTAAATTACTGTCTGACTGATGTGCATACACAACTGTATCATTAGAAGTCAATTTTGCAAACAGCTGTTTTCGGTATTCTCATCAGGCTTTTACAATTACATAGGGTAAGTGCGAGTTATATATGAAAATTATAACGTGTCAAATAGGTCATTAAAAATCACAGAAGTGGTACGGATCACAGTCTACTGGAGGAGGGTGGGAGTGTTGGTGAATGCGTTAGTGTCACACGCGCCTGTCATGAGACATGCGTTCATCAGTGTCGAGTGGTTCACGCTTGCTCGGGTTTCAAGTGGATGTGGAATGATTGGCCAGGGGAGGTGGGGGGTTTGTACCGAAGCACCGTATTTAATAGACCACAATCAGATCATTCATACACTACTGTTGGAAATCGTGGTCGTTAAAGGACGAGGTTACCAAGCGTATTTAGGTATTTGATCACTGATGACTGTGTCCAGCCACCTGCAGATCGGTAAACAAAAGGACTTTAGAAGGTGACTTTATAACACTGAGGATATAGTCCGCTGATCCCAACTTTGACATTGCTTAGATGCATTTGATTAAGTGGGAGGCACTGAAGTACAGATGAACTCAATCAAAATGGTGTATGCAATACGTAAGGAAACAAACTATGAATTGTATCGTTGGTGTGAACGTTGTTTTTGATTACGCTCTGTCCATTAGACTTGCACTCGTTAACTTTAAGCTTGGATTTAAGTAGCATGTCAACTTGAATCCGATCGATGGTTAGTCTGACTAAGCAATCATCGAAAGACAGTGTTAGCTTCCACGTACCACCTCTCGCTTCTCGGTACTGGATGGATTGTTGGCTAGTAAATGAATTGCGTGATGAAATACTTTAGCCCCACGTATCTACTGGCATTGCAAAGCTCAACGTTTTGTTTTCTACACCACGTGTGAAGTTATTATTTGAACTCATCTGATTCTACCCTCGCCACTATTCGTTGTATGTGGTGACCTTTTAACCCAACTTCAACTCGGTGAATCATTCTATCTTATCAATACGTCTTCCGTCTTCATTTGTATACATACTTTTGTACCTATTTGTTATCATTATAGTTTTCTGGTGTTATCATGCCCTTGATCGTTTTGTCATTTGGCCACTACATAATTGGTAGGCTGTCCTCGTTTTTGGACAGTGTCCTTATATTACTTTTTGACATTACTTACAATGCTCGATAACACCACGAATGTTGATATAAAAATGGAACATAGCGGTGTTCTAAAATTACCTGATCATAGCGCTCGAGGCTCTAGTCTGTGGTCTTACCGAGTTGAGACCGTTTTATGATTCGGTGTGCAACATTTGAGAAAACAAACGATCCCTGCCCGTCGATGTCGCAGCAGAGGTGGATGATTTGTTGAAATGCGTTCCCTTTGATTTCCCTTACCGTCTTGCAATGGAAGCAACTTTGAAACGCACTGGAAAATCAGAGGCAAAATTGTTGCACGACTTGTTCAACTCAGTTAAACTAAACGATCGCTCCCCATCCCAACTACTACGTCACATGAGAGGCCTATTGGGCTCGCGGAAGTTAGACGATACCATCATAAAACAACTATAGGTGGAAAATTTATCATCAGTTGTACAATGCACATTAGCTGTCATGGATGAGGACAGGTCGATGGACAAACTGTCACCGCTCGCAGATAAGGTATCTGAAAAATTTCCGTCACAATACCTTGCTTACCTCTTCGCCTTAGCTACTGCAATGGGCGACAGCTTAAAGCTTCTGATGGAGAGAATATGCAGCCTCATGACCGTTCAGATTAACACGCTTAAAAGACGCCTGTCTAAAAGCCGGGCGCAATCGAACCTCCGTGGTCCATCAAGGTGACGTTGGTACCACCAAACTTCCGACACAAAGCGAATAAATGCATCGAGTCGTGCACATTCCAAACCCGCCACACATTAGCGTCAAACAGGCACTCCAGTCATTTACGGCAACGGCTGTCGCTGACTTAGAAGGTACCAGTCGTCTATTCTATATCTGAAATCTGTTTTTCATCTATATCGGGGCGAATTAGTGTCATTTCACCTCAATCAAATGATCGACTTTAGCCCGGCCCCACAAGACAAAATAAAATCGCATCAAAACCTTTGCGGAACGCTCACTCACTATCGACCTTGGTCACCGGTGGCGTTTCCAGTGAATATTCTTACATGCTGACGTTCAAATACCACTCATTGGCACCGACTTCGTAGAAAACTTTAATCTTTCTGTCGATGTCAAGAAGCGTAGGTTAATTGATAAATCTACAGCATGTGCATCAAATGATGTCCAATCAACACTTGTATCAACCGGCATCCGACCGGCTCTTTCAACAACACCGTCATTCGTAGCGTTGCTAAAGGATTTTCCATTACTAACTCTCCCTTGCTCGCATACTGAGACGATCAAGCACAATTTGGAGCATTACATTACAGCAGACGGTCCCCCAGTCTTTTCATGTCCACGCCGGTTACATCCAGATAAACGCAAGATCACCAAGGCTGAATTCGAACACATGCTTCCAATAGGGTTAATTCGTTCTTCAAGTAGCTCTTCGGCATCAATATTGTACATAATACCTAAGAAACCTCCTGGCGATTGAAAGCCATGTAATGATTACCGTGCTCTTAACAAATTCACAATAGCGTGCGGGTGCCCAATATCTCACACCAACAACTTTTCCTTGTAGCTCGCGGGTGCTAACGTTGTTTCTAAACTAGACGTAGTACGCACTTACTATCACGTCCCAATTGCCAAAAAGGACATCTCAAAGGCGATCATTACAACACCTTTCGGACTTTTCGGGTTCACAAGAATGCCATTTTGGCTTCGTGACGCGGTTCAAACATTTCAGTGTTTTATGGGTGAAGTATTACGAGGACTTCCGTTCGCATCGATGACGTCCTAATCACTAGCTGCCAAAACGAAGAACACTTTTCTCATCTTCCTTCTGTTTTCGGCCGTTTCGCTCAATATGTCATAGAAACCAACACCGATAAGTACGGCTTCTGGTTTATTTTATTGGATTTCCTCGGATATCACATCGTTCAGACAGGCATCTCTGCCGGATAAAGTTGCGTCCATCACGATTTTACCGAAGTCCACCACAATAACCCAACTTCGATGATTCCTTGGCATACTCGACGATTATCGACGATTCACTCCACATTATGCAGACATCCTAAAGCCTCTAACAGACCTGGTCTACTCAAAACGTAAGTCCATAGAAGTCTCGTCAGAAGCTAAGGCAGCTTTAAAAATGGTGAAGAAAGCTCCATGTCGAACCACTAAACTCAGCCCCATTACTTGTGATCCTGGTGCTTGTCTCCTCCTTATCACTGACCCATAAATACCACCGTTGGTGCAGTCCTAGAGCAATCCATAAACAGCGAAAAAACCCTAACCTTCTTCTACCAGAAGCTCCAATCAACATGCACTAAGTATAGCACTTTTAGATGTGAACTACTCGTTGTTTATTAGGTCATCTGCCACTTTCGAGATCTTTGGTAACAATGTGTAAGCCGATAACTGTCGGGTAAGAGCCCAATTCTCCCGAAAATACCGTTTCATTTGCCTTTGGAAAGGCCTATCTCATTCTGTTCAAAGTGACCTTCATAGTCGGCACGGTCATGTGCCACTCCGCCCTTCACAAGCGTTCTCAGCCGTTGTGCCAATTTCTGGCACCCCGCCTACACGCTCGTCCTTTAATTTGGGACATTACCTGAAAAAAAAAAAAAAAAAAAAAAAAAAAAAAAAAAAAAAAAAAAAAAAAAAAAAAAAAAAAAAAAAAAAAAAAAAAAAAAAAAAAAAAAAAAAAAAAAAAAAAAAAAAAAAAAAACTGTCCGGATCTTTTTGTCTGGTCCACTTTTGTCCGTGTTTTCTGATTGGTCACAAACTCTTTAAATATGATCTGGTTTGTGACCGTCTTCGGACTGGCCGGGGAGATACGAATTAGTCGTGCTTACTTCGTAGTCAGTTGTTCATTACCGTTGAACGTCGTTCCGTTATCTACCGTTTCACTAACCGTTATTCTGTTGTCTGTTTACGCGCTCGTAGGCCGTAGATCCAGTCACAACAATCGCAAGCCTTTAACATTCGCTTTTTACGCTAAACCCGTTCGGTACTCCCCTCGTGAAATCAGACATTTGGATTATATCTCCCAGTTCTCTATGAACATCCAACACTCAAGTGTTTATACCAATTTAGTAGCTGATGCGTTGTGGCCGGACATCAAGGTAGTTCAATCACCACCCTCTTTAAACTCTGGTAAAATGGCCACTACATGGCAGTGCAGTGAGAATATAGAGGACGTTTCCACCTGTAAATCCTTAAAGGCGTCTACCATCTCTTTATTGGCACAAGTTGGCAACATCTTGTGTGACATTTCAATTGGTACACCTAAATCTTTTGTGTCCCTTGATCTTACCCACGCGCTGTTGTTCTACCGTTTGCATTGGTAATCTCACCCTAGCAAACGCGGCACGTTGAAGTTAATTGCACAACGCTTTGTTTGGCCATCTTGAACGAAGACGTTCGTTTTTGGTCCCAACAGTGTGTCGAATCTTAAAGAAGTAAAGGGTACAGACACACAATTACCACACCTGACACAGTCGCCCAGCCCGACTTCTCTTTTTAACACGTTCACCTTGACATCGTTGGCCCATTGCCACCCTCACCAAAATTTTATCCTATGTACTCACTGCAATCGATAGTCATACCCGCTGACCCATGGCTATATCTCCTAGGGATGCCTCGATGGAAATAGTCGCCCAAACTTTTTTGGAACATTGGATTGCTAAGTTTGGCGTATCATCCTCACTCAGCACTGATTGAGACACCCGATTTCAGTCTTCTCTTTTCCGTAACTTCGCGCAGTTGTTTGACTGTTCACACATCGAGACGACGGCCTGCTTCTCCTGTGCTACCGGTGTAGTCTAAAGTTCCCACCGACAACTCAAGGCGTCGAAAACCGTCCAGTTCGACTGGACAAAATGGAGTAAACCTCTGTCACCTATTCTCCTTGGGATCTGGTTTACCTGTTGTATAAATTGGAAAGAAGTCCTAGTCGAGGGGTCATCGGCTGAGGTTAACACGACAGTTACTGTGTCTCCTCTCGAGGCGATTGGGCAGCCTGATCACTACTCACAAGCGAAAGTGGTAGAGCGTTCACATGTGATAATTCAGCCGCGCTTAATAGGGGGTCAATGGTGTAGCGGTCAACACGGTTTCCTCATGAAAGCGTGGCCGCAGTTCTAGTCCTGGCAGTGACAAGGATATACATACTGAAGAGCTCTAATGAGAGCGAAACTCGAGTCTAGTGCTTCTTTTCGAAAGAGGGCCGACTGGAAAGTCTATGAGAATGCGACAGCTGCAATCAATTGTGGATGATGTTCAATCTATAAGAAATATAATCGTTTACCGAGAGGTTGACCATTATATGTCTGGTTCGACCGCCGGGCTGGGGACTTCGCAACTCACAGAGTCGGTGACCGGAGATGTTAGATGAGTTGGCGGCTAATCGGGGTCAGTGGCATAAATGTTGCTGTTGTTTGGTAGAGTTGTCTGTGACCCAAACCTACTTAATAACGTGGGACGGTGAGAGTCGTAAGGAACTTTCTTTCTAATGACGCCTACTTTCGTTT
>LOND01020156.1:0-24936 GCA_014220965.1 Paragonimus kellicotti
CACTCACAAATATTCGTCATGTGTGGAAAACTTCCCATGACGATTGGACTCATAAAACCCCATATTGGCAGAAAGATTCGCGAAATTCCCACGTTCCCACGTTTTCGAGCGATCGACGAAGTCCTGCGCTGGAACCTGTCCCAACTGATTGACAGATTTCGGAACTTCTCGTCTTTCCTCACCCGAGCCGATTTATTTCAACCTTTTTTCGATGCTAGCTACGCTAAATAATGGCAGAATCCCTAGAGCATGGACTTGCACCGTAACATTCAAGCCAGCCAACTCCACCCTGATTGTCCGTCACGCTTGTGAATTCAAATTCAGGACGACGCGGAAACAGCGGTGGGGGGGCGTTCTTCCGAAGCGGGGGTTCCAACAGCGGTCCTGTAAAAGGAAACAGCAAGAACTAGCGTGAGCCAAATGTCCAGTAAGTCATGCAAACGGCTTACACCGATAGTAAACTCAAAGGGCGTCATAAACACAACAGCACGCCCCGTCACACAGTTCAATTCAACTCGTGCGCGCTTTCTGGTTTCGACTGCAAGTTACAGCACGTATTTACTGGCCGGACTTTGAAGTATTTTAAACACCGGATGCTATATAACCTTTTTTAAAATGTAAATCGATGTAACATCATCCTATCTTGTGGACTGGATCCGTGGAAAACAGGCAAACTACCTTCTCCCCAGTGTGTGCATCAAACTTTTGTAAACCGCAACCCTTTCCTCACTGACTTTCGCCTTCTTCTGCTGACAGATGTCATATTTGTCATTATTTGCCTTATTACATAACCATTTGTTGTTTTGTAACGCCTGTAATTATCTGTCATGATCGCGCACATCCGAGCGTGTCTCTCACGAATGCGTTGAGAAATATATATTATTATTATTATTGTTATCTTACCACCGCTAGCACTGAGTCTTAGCCACGCAGTGCTATTCGAAGCCACAGATACATGACTTTTCCTCGTAGTAGGTATGCGCAGCTTATAATCCACTATCTGTCAGTACCAACCGCACATTCCCTCTTTGCTCCGAAGGCTCGTTTGAACCACAGCAGGAGAATTTAATTTGAGGAGAAACTGCTCCTCTCGATTTGCTATCTGTTTCCGTAGGTGTTTCGCATTAGGTTATTAAAGTGTGCAAACATCTTATAAACGAATCGGGTCGGAAACTATATTTGTTTGTCAAGTTCTTACGCTTGAGTGAATAAAAATGTGGTCATCTAAGCCGGACTAACATCTTACAGGCAATATGCCCCGAATATCTCAACAAGCAATGTGACAACAAGGTGATTGGGATACAGTGTGGCATGCGATAGGTGGTGTAAGCAAGCATGTGCATGCATAAGCACGAAACCACACAAACTGGTCGACAAGTACCCCGACCTGTTCAAAACTAGAGGAAAAACGGTCGCTTAGTCTTCCAGTCAGGTCGGAATCCGTAATAGATATTTCACACAGGTCGACTTTCAAAACCTGCTCCTCAACTCGAACCACCACCCAAACTCGCAGTTCAGCCCCCGCAAAAACAGTGACCGAACAGAACGGAATCTCGAAAAAACGCGAGTACATTTTGACTGCCTTCAGCGAACAGCCAGTACGCCCCACGCTGGGAGGTAGCCAATTGTGCGCTCGGCGACAATTACGCCGACGGTGATGAACCTCAAGAACCACACTTCGGTTTCTCCAAAACTCCAAAAGAGTTATGAGGCTGCTCATGTACCACAATATTTAGCTACAAGTAAGTCCACGGGACCAGGGGAACCAGTAGCTTGAACTCCGGGCCGGCGAATCTGGGAAGTTTGCAGGACACCCATGAGTTACCGTGGGCACCGGAGTCCCGGTAGCCCGAAAAATGTAGACGAGGTTCTCGCACGAACTGCGACACACGAGACCCACCTACATAACTTTACGGCCAGTCGACTAACAAGAATTACTGCAGCCAGACAGATACGGAGTTCTTATGAGGCCACCCCAAATAGGGTTAGGTACATGATTATCAACCCCACTCCAGAACCGGTAGTACAGGATCTTAAGCACAGAGCGTCCTCAGAAAGACAATAAATTTCAAGTGCTCTGCGGAACGGTGGACTATCCGAAGCAACGAACTGGCGCTGAACACACAGACTAGGTGAGTGGACTGCATATAACACGCAAACCAATCGTCCCAGACCGCTTCTTATCAAATTCCGAGACTGCAACCTTTGAGGGCTGGTACGCGCTGAGGCTGACAGGATAGCTTGGGGGACGCCGGGCACAAATGTTACAGGAGGAACAGCCTTGCTTCGCAAACCTGACCCATATATGGCGGTGTCAGCGGCACCGGACATCAAATGAGAACACTTCGGCAAGAACCAAGGTCAGGTAGCAAATCACATCTCCAAGCGAGCGAGATGACGGCTCAGCAGTTTCAGAGAGTTGACCGCCGCGAAAGAGATTTGCATTGGTCTGATTCACATCCTCATATGAAAAAGACACATCACTCGGAGTCTTCCTCCAAGAGATTAGATGCGACCAACATGTGGATTGGTCGGAAGGCCAGATCGCTGGAGGTGGAGGACATGTTCTTAGTGAGAAAGACTAGCTGCAAACAGCGATTCACTCCGTAGATATTTGTTTGCTCACAGAAACATGGCTCAAAGAAGAAATAGATTTGGGGGATTGGGCGCGTGGGTTCCAATAGGTATCGCAATGACTGTGGAAATACCACTGGAGGTAGTTGTATTTTGTTGACCAGAGGGTCTTCAAAACGGTTACTCGTGAACTGTAACTGCAGTTGCGTGGATTTTCAAAGCGCCGCCAGTTTTATCCACGTCAACCCGTCATCGATTGTCGTTGGGGTGTATCGAAGTCCGCGTGTGACACCGAGGAAAACGAAACATTGCTTAAACATTCCAGTCGGCTTGCCAATCAGGCTATCTCCCGCTCGTTCCCGGAGATTTTGGTGCCCCCAAGGTCAACTGCTTACTGGGATCTGCTAGTGGTAAAGGATATGAACAAAGGTTGTTTAACCTTGCCGACGATTTCAGACTAACATAGCAGATTGGTTTGGCTATGAGATTCCGACCTGGTCAAATAGCCCCAACATCAACGATATCACAAACGTGCGCCACCACACAGAAGGAGTGGTCACATTACGGTTCAATTTTCGTTCAAATTTTCTCTCTTATTAAAACGATTACACGACAATGCAACTTCTTTACCGAACTGACCACAAGAAACTGATAATGGAGGCAGATAGAATGACATGAAACACACCGATCTCCACAGAATATGTTGATAATTTGCAGGCAAATTACATAAACAACATCCGGGCTCTTACAGATAGGAACGTTCCCTCAGAAACAAGTCGGAGGAAGAGGTCGGAAGCCATGGTTTCTACCTTGGTTCAAGACAGCGTACCAACGTAAGTATGTATTGAAAGGCAAATACTCAGTTAAAAGAGTTTAAAAGCCTCATGTTGTAAAAAAGAGCTCAAATCGAAACACTCAATGTAGCAAAAAATACTTGTCCAATATATGAGCTCAACCCAATAGGTTTTACGGTTATGGTGAGTCCAGGTTCTTCATAAGACAGGAGGCTGAGACCACGCTCTCCTATAACAGGGAGATTGCACCAACTGATAAACGGCATAGCGGACGCGTTTATGGCACATTTCTAAAGTGTTATCGTTCAGACAATGGACTGCCTGAGCCCCGTTGTAACACTATGGGTGTGGCCATGGTGGATCAGGACATTACGCCCCACGAAGTTGAGCGAGCGATATCCCAGCTAAACAGCACAAAGTCCGCAGGACCGGACCACAGCCACTCAGCCATTCTGAAGCCCTTGTTCAAATTACCGGCGTCGCCTTTTGATCAAACGTTTAAACATGGTCATCGATCAGTTGTCGGAAATCGTCGGCCAGTGAGCCTGATCAGTGTCGTCGGAAAATTTTGGGCGCATATTATGAGAGTGGATCTGCAGAGTTTTCCGTGGTCAGAAGTCTCTCAGGGCCCCTCAACACGGGTCTTGTCTTACCAATCTCTTGGCGTTTTCAAAAAACTCTCGCGTAGAACCTGAATGGAGAAGTGATCGAGGTTTGTTATCTAGATTTCCAGAAAGTCTCCGGCTGTGTCAGTCACAGGCTACTGGGTTGGAAGCTGTAGGCGGCTGGAATATTCCTACAATCCGTAGGTAGATCCGGGCGTTAACAGGTGGGAGGTCCTGTAAGGCGACGGCAACAGCAGTACTGTCGGAAGAAGGTTCTCCGTTAAGTGGAGCAAATCGAAGTTCAATCCTCGCCCTTCTACTTTTCCTGGTATAAATGAGTGACTTGATCGACAAACAAGTTAGCGCCATTGTTCTGTGTGCATATGATATGTTTGTTGAAACTGCGTCGGACTCGTACTGCTTCCAGGAAGACATTCTGAAAAATCTGAGAATGGACAAAAATGGGATTTACCGCTGAAAATCCTAAAAGCCATATCCTCGCTAATGCTCTCCAGTCGACCTCCAGGTATCTAAGGGATGCACATGGACAGACAATCGAACTAGCAACGAAACGGTTAACAAGAGGGGGGTATTCAAGTCACCAATACGTTTACTCTATCTGCCCAGTGTGCCGCGATTGCGATAAAAGCACGGCTAGCGTTATATCGACTGGAATCCTGAGTTACTAACTCATGCCAAGCGGCGTTCGGTCCACTGTAATCGGCCACAGATCGTCTTCACATAGAATATTGTAACCAGGACTCATCGGTTCATTTCTTTCAACCCTAACGCCAGACCACTAGTTAGCTGATTCGCACCGAGAAAAGACGCGTTTTGGTTAATTTCCGGATCACACCTGTCAGACATCAGGACGTTGCAAGTTGTAGGCCTTCATGAACGCTCGGAATTGAAAATTAAACTGAAACTGATCGTCCCCTCAGTGGGTCGGATACAAGTGTTACAGGCGCAGTATCGTATGCGTCGAACACTTTAGGAGCAAAGTCAAACAGGGTTACCTCGGTTGCTCCGAAAACGCTCATGCCCATTACTGCTGACAACCCGCCAACAGCATGCAAGCAAACACGACCGAATTCTGAGGTTGTTCGCTCGGTCTTACCTAAGAAGCCCAGTCCTGCTGTTCGCGAGAGCTTACACTAATGATGGCGTAACTTCGGCGAAATTCTCCAAGGGCACCAACACCGTCATTCCTAAAAGATTGAGCTCATCTGCTCGGGAGGATTCTGTAATTGTTCAGAACCTTCCGGAATGTGCCGCCACCTGCTTAAAGCTCCGTGACGAGCATGATCGAGAGCCCGGACGAGTCTTTGCACAAAATGGGCATAAATCCAAATGTCCCAAACTCTATCACGAGGTTGGCGAGGAAATTGGATTCGCCACATGCTGACAAACCTCGGTTAGCAAGGGTCGTGCTTCCGTCATCCACTTTGACTGAAGACGTTCTTCTAGCGGCACATAAGCTGCTGGACAACTCTGGGGCCCGGATATACCCTGATATACCATGGGCTGAACGCCAGCGGCGGAAGCTCGCACAGAAAAGGAACTGGAACCACTGATCGATCTCGCAACGTTATCATTAGGGGTGTCCCCGATTCCGTTAGCGATGATCTGGAACACGACAAGAGTCAGTGGCGATTCCTGTCAACTGCACTTGAACTTACCAACGTCCAAGTTCAACGTATTCACCGCATCCTGCGGCCCAAGCCGGAGTCGGGTGAATCTCGACCACGACTCCTCAAAATTACTGTCACCTCGCATGAGATGGCATCGCACATACTGGAGCGGTTCCGCCATAGACGTCGTTTTATCCCTGGCGGGATTTCGTTCCACCCCGATCGTTCTAAAGAGGAACGAGATTTATTAAAAGCCAATCACCGCATGCGTACCAGTCGCCTGGTGGTGCCTATTGAGGATTTAATGGCCTCAAAAAACTCTACAGCCGACTCCTGTGGAGTCGGCGACCTCCATCAGCGTTGCGTTTTGAATGAACCACCCCATTCAGAATCCCAGGATAACGTTCATTCGTTTACCATTAACTCTGTAAGGTGCATGTACACAAATGCGCTTAGCTTAGTAAATAAATTACCTGAGCTTCGTGAAAATTTGTTCTACCGCAAAGCCCCGGATTGTTGCCATAACGGAGTCGTGGCTCAGCACTTCCTACCTAGATTCCGAGCTCGCTTTAGAGGATATGATTATCTACCGTGCGGATAGAACTGAAGGTAGAGGAGGGGGATCGGCCCTCTATGTCCACACTTCTCTTCAGGCCTTCCATTTTAACAATCCAGTACTTGCTGCGATCCAGGAAGCCGTTTGGTGCTCGATTCGCCTAAATGGTTCTGAACGCTGGCTTGTAGGGTCCTCTATCGTCCTCCATCTTCAGATAATTCAAAAGACGAACTTTTATTATCTGGACTGGAAGTCTTACCCACCTTAGGATTTTCCCACGTTCTCTTAATGGGCGATTTCAACTTACCTGAAATCAACTTTCCGGCTTTCTCGTACGCGGGCACTGAAAATTCTGTCTGCGCGATTTTTTCACACAATCGGAGCATTGGGCTTAACGGAGCACATATCTGATTTCACTCGGTGGCGTACTGGCCATAATCCGTCGCGACTGGATTATTTATTCACTAACGAAGAGTTGATGGTCGACAACCTTATGATCACCGCACCGCTAGGACTGAGTGATCATGCGGTCGTCTTATTTGACTTTATTTGCAGTACGAACCTGGTCAGCTCAACGGCTAATAGTCGCAGGAACTTCCGGAAAATGGATGTGCAGAAACTACGTGGCTACTTGGAAACAGTCCTGGGTGAACTACACCCCACTTCACTCTGTAGATGATCTCTGTGTGAAAGCTTACTGCCATCCTTTCAGCAGCCGTTGGTGAATCTACACCATTATCAGGCCCCAAACGGAACAAGCCTCCAAGTCAACTACGCTCTAGTACACTCAAACTAATTCTGAAGAAGCGTCATGCTTGGACGTGCTATCGATTATCGGGATCTGAAGTTGATCAAAAATATACGCTGCTTTAAGGAATCGGTGTACGTCGCTAATTCGACATGACTGTCAACTCGCAAGACGAAAGCTTGTGCTTATAAGGCCTTACTAGCTCTGAAATAGGAGTCCACTGATGTCCTCGCCGAGTTTTACAGCAGTGTTTTTGCGCACACCTTCAGTTCCTCAGGTTCATCTTGACAATCGATGGCACTAATCATTGATGAGTACATCCTCAAACGGCGGTGTTGCGAAACCTCAGGTGCCTTAGGGACAGTTCTCCTGACCTCGGCGGTATACCTCCCAAGATGTCGAGTGAAGCTGCCGAACAGCTTGCTGATCCACGTAACTTACTGTTCGTGCAGTCCGCCTACCAGGGCGCGGCATCCAGTTTCTGGAGAAATCTTGCGACATCAACCACCGTTTTCAAGAATGGTAGGCGTAAAGTCGATACAGACCGGTTGCTTCGCTATCAAGGTCTCGAAAATTTTGGAGGTGCTGCTGCACGAGCCGACTGTCACCAGTACCTCACCTCTCGCGAGTTTTTTTCTCCAATGCGCAACACGGATTTCGCAAGGGTCGTTCGTGTACTACAAATCTGCTGATAGCCACCGACCAGTGGACGAAAGCAGTTGATCAGGGAAATGGAATAGACGTAGTATATCTCGACTTTGCTAAGGCATTCGACCGCGCATATTGTTTTGATCAGTAAGCGATCTTCTTCAGTAGCTTCAGAGTATCCCGCTAACCCTCTGCACAGGGTGCGCGTTTGCGTTGCATTCTCTACCTGCAGGCCTAGCTTCAGTGGAGTGCCCCAAGGTTCAATTCTTGGTCCGCTACTATTTTTGATATTCATCAACGATCTTCCACTCTCAATCACTTCCCCGTTATTACTGTTTGCGGACGACGTCAAAATTTGGCGTGCCGTCAACACCACCGATGATTCTGTTATCCTACAGAGAGACCTTGACATTCTATTCAACTGGCCTCCACTGAACCCAGTTGACTTTAATGCTGGTACGTGTAAAGTTACGCACGTTCGCAACCCTCTGAAAACGTATACGCGTCGACGAGATACAGTTTGTCGAGAAGAACCTGGGAACTACTGCTACACACTCTCTCAAGCCTCTGAACGCTGAAACAAACGCAAAAAAAGGCTGGCAACACCAGGACGTATTGGAAGTTCGGCCAGTTCAACCCCAGTTGTTTTCAGCTTCTATACAACAGTTTCGTTCGACCGCATCTGGAGAATGGAACTGTGATCTGGCCACCACATCTCCAAAAGGACAAGCTGCTCCTGGAGACCGTGCAACGTCGAGCCACTAAGGCAGTCCGGGGTCTGAAAACAAGGACGTATCAGGAGAGGCTGAAATCTTTGAACACGCATACTTTAGGGTATAATCGGTCCAGAGGTGAGTCGGTATCAACCTTTTTGATAATGCGGTCTCCGGATTATCCTTGTCGACTGATGGTGAACAGAGGAAACAGCATGATACTGAGGGGCCACGCCCTAAAACTAGAGGTCCAGTATAGCAAACTAGAATGCAGACATAGCTTTTTCTCATTGCGCGTTTGCAAGGCTTGGAATGCTCTACCAGGCCATGTGTTTCTGTCAGCTCTCTAACAATTTTCAGGGCCCGCCATGACCAACATATATTGCTTTAGTTCAGATATTGCGACTATTTCCCCATTTCGGTCCATTGCTGAGGGCCTTCAGATTCTACGCATCGAGAACAAAGTTTCAGAAGGAGCTCCCTCCTAGAAACGCCAATGAACTCTTGAAGATATATTAATTTCTAAGTTTATTGTCCTCTCGGCTCATTTTCACGGCCTCATATAAGGCAAATCCTGCTGTTTTTACAGGTTGCCAAACCATGTCAATGAACATAGTAGGAATAATTTTGTTCCTTTGCATCATGCTCAAACTCACCACAGGCGGTTGACGGCTAATTGCGCGTACCATTTGAGCGATTTGAATAAAACTGCGCCCAATTTTCAACTGTAGTCGTGGTTCTGCGTTGTGTTGGCGTTGCGTGTGATTGTACTATGTGGTGCCGTGCTTTAATCACGTGTGGTTAGTCTCGTATATGTCGTGTGATTTTCGCTAGTTTGGTTAGCCAGTACAGCGCTGATTCCTGCATTATGGTTCTCGGGAGTTTCCCAATGCTTTCTGCCACCGTTATTCGGGCTGTAAGCTACAGCTACATGATGAGGTCCCCCCATCAGGTATGCCCCCTTCGTATGACACGGTTTCCTCTCTACCCCATCACGCACCCTGTGGACCAATCATGTGTGTCCGAAATGCGCTAGTCGTCATTGGTAGTGTCGTGTCTCCACGACAGTTCCCAGAATTGGATGCAAATTGGAGCTGAGCTGAAACGTTTTGAAGTTCAGTCCGGCTCTTCATATTGCATCCGATCAACCGAACCTGCGGTCGGTGATCATAGGAGACGCGTGTACGCATGCGTCCGTAGGCTAAGCGTGCTGCGCTCATCGTGTGGTATTCGAGAGAGAGCCAGTGGACAAACCGGATGCTCAACCTTCAAACCGAACAATCGGAGGAGGATTTCGCGTCACCAAGTTCTTCGTCGTGCACAACCACCCCTGCGACGTCATTGCTGCACAATATGGAACCTTATAGATTTCTGTCATCCCGTGTGTTTCGGGAATTTCAGCGCTTCTGATTGGCCTACATGGTCCATTTCGGCACACACAGCGCCCTATGCTTTCCACTAAGGAATTTTTACGACCATGTACCGTAATCCAACGCCCACGCATCGGTGGCGTAATCTTACATTACATGGTCCATAATAGGGTTCTTCTGAGCGTCCACGGCGTTCACCCAAGGACCGTACAACGAGGAACATATTGCTCGCGATGATTGAAATCGAAATTCTACTTCACTCATTGCTGTCTGCAAAATTCCGTAAGGTGCTCTTTGGGAACACCAAATGTAGGCAGGATTACTAAGAAAGCACTTCGCAGTTTCTTAAGAAACACAAACTCACAAGAATGAATCCTATTTGAGTGTATCAGGGTATAATCTATAGTTTTTGCAATGTAAAGGAAACGTCAGGTTGATGTGGGTACCCACATCAACCTGACGTTTCCTTTACTGAGTATGTGTTAACACACACTCAGTGTAGTGGATCTAAACACTATATAAAGCTCAAGTGCGAATATGAGGTCTAAATGTGATGGAAATATAGGCAACTGACTCACAATAAGTCGTAAGGTGCGTTGGTTTAGAGTTCCACTACACCGAATGAGATATCCAATGGGTACAATCTGCCGTGCTGCTCCCAAAGGAATTTGACGTTGTCACAGCGATAATTTTTGACAACAGGTAAACACGGAGATGTGCTGAAATAGACGGTGGATTCCGTTATCCCTTAACTCTCCCGAATTCGGTATACAAGCGACACGAAACAGAGAGAACGCAGGGCTCGCGACCTGGGAGGTGTGATTTGAATTATTGATTATCGATTTGTTCGATTCACATGGTTTAAACATCTAGTGTACATGTGAAGTTGAGAAAGGAGAAAATTGTGAACAATGAAAATTATAAAGTACAAAAATGCTTTACAAAACGCTACAGTTAATACCCGTTACAGTGTATCTGACTTCGTGTGCCTTATATATTTTACTACGCCCATATGCCTCAACCATGTAACTATAGCCAACACCCGCATCGGTAGCACACTGGTAAGGCCACTATTGGTGGTCAACATTCAGGCCTGAGCTCTGTATTGAAAGAAAGACGCAACTGCTCTAGGGGTTATCCATGGGAGGGCTACTAAGAGATTTGAGGGTCTGTCTTTTTTTGTCAGTTCAGTTTAGTCTGCAACACTTAAATGTCACAAGTGCAAGTGATGTCCAGTTTCTTGCACCTGTAAGTTCCAGAGATCCCACCGTGTTGTAACAATATGAGAGGATACAGCTTCACCTCATTTTTGTTGACGTGAGTGGCAGCCTATTCCATGCAGTTGCCACTCCACATGAAATGAATCATGCTCGACTATTCGTTTTGACTCGGGATTTCACTAACTTCAACTTATGTCAGCTGAAGGTCGAATTACCATTGCTGGCGGACAGATGTTCTCCCGTACCACACAGTCCCTTCAGGAGCTTGAACATCAAAGGTGAGCCCTGTCATGCCATCGGTGGAGCTAGAAAAGGTCTAGTGGGTTGAATGGGTTACCCATTTCCCTGAGCTTCACAAACGCGCTCGGGAACCGGCTCCATCCACTTGCACGTAGAAACTTCTACTGCGCAAATATCCCTCAGTTAATGCAGTGACCTTGGAAAACAACTTCGACTCCCTCGGGTTTTCTGCTAGCAGATAATTCACCGAATCAGACGCTTTCTTAGGATGTTGGTAACAAACTTCAAACTGCTCATCTTTATCTTCTTATTAATTTCGTCTAAAATGACTAACAAGCTTGCCAGATAAGGTCACTGATTCATGATTCTCATCCAGCGACGTGGAAGAGAATATGCCAATACTTCAGTCAGCGACCTTGACGTCGCTCGATGTATGTCATCCGGTCCCACCACCTTGGTTATGCCTAACTCCAACATTTCGCCACGCGCTCCGTCAGCCTTGATCAGTATCTCCGGCATCTCAGGTAGATCATGCAAGGTTTCAATCGCGAGAGACCTATCACTATCTGTAGCATTCACTTTTTCAAAAAATGGAGTAGGGTCCCTGTCTTGTTCGTCGTAGCATACCTTCCGGGTTTATACTTACTGCATCCAACAATCATTGCTATAGATTCCTTCGACTAAACGTAATTGAACTAAGCTTTCGAGCTCCGTTTATCCCGCTTCGCCGTGTTTTCCTTAGACGTCAGCCTGCGTTCGTTCTGGGATCGATTGATTATGTTGCGATCCCTTTTGTGTTTAAGATATCGTTTATGTCCGCCCGTTAACTTGAATCTTCCCCATGCATCACGCTTGATGGTTTTGGCTTTCTTGATCTCCTCGTCCGTCATAACGGAGTACCGTGCCGTCTAACCTGACGAGATGGAAAAATTGATTTCCTGGAATTTTGATGTTCGTTTCGATTCTCTACTAACTTCCTTCCACGTCCACGTCAGTCTCACATACATCAGTAAACTAAGACAATGAGGTCCCTTTCCGAACAAGCTCCTCGATATTCATCTTTTTGTATATCCGTCGCCGTTTTCCAGGAGCTACTGGTTTCTGGAGTTAGTTGTATCAGCCCATGGTCGCTTTTACAAAGAGGAGCTCCAACTTCGAGGCTGCTCACGTCATTTGGGCATCTAGCGATTACCAGGTCCCCACCTCCAACGTGTAAACTGGCCCACAAGCTGCACTGATGTTTTGGCATAAATGTTTCTGAGCAAAGCATCAAAAGAGCCGCTTGGAGAACGCCGTCCTGCCTGGTCTATTTCAGGTGAATTGAGGTCACCTCTTTCCTCCACGTCAAAAATTCAAATCGCTGGCAGATATTTCGTCGTATCAGTAGACCAAAAGTCCTCTTGTTCTATTCGTACACTACTTTTAAGCTGTACTTACTTTTTATTTGACAGTTAGCATCTTGCTGATCGTGGAAGCCTGTGGTTTTGGTTTATTAGGTAAACGAATTCCGAACTTCACTGACATCGGTTGGGAGCAACAGAGCGTAGGAACTCCGTCTACGTGTATAAAACAGTTACATGCGACTGTAGTTTAGGAATAATTTGAGTTTGGTTTGGATGTAATTTGAGTGTCGCGTAAGCATCACAATCCGTTCCATTGCTACTACCGGGTGACACGCAAACTACACACGTGCTGACTAGGTGAGGACCGTCGGTCGAAGTTTGAACTAATTCCTTCAACCCATAGGCGTTTAAGGTTGGACCACTGTCACTGAATCCTATGTTTTTTGGCACACCCCAACAAAAATCGCCTCACCGTTGCCGATACGGTTAGTCTCAAGGACCATAAATATAAGGATTCCATACCATCTAACAGCCACTTACGTAAGCGACATAGTTTTGTCANTACTGTACCAGCTGTCGTCTAGTATGAACTAGATTTTTTATTTGCTGTATCCAGCAAGATTTATGGGTGAAAATATGTTGCCGATGGTCTCAAACTTCCCCCTGTCTCTAATTCTCAATGGTTCATGTATAAACCTTGTACATGGAGTAAAGTACTCTATTGGCCATGTTTCCCTAGACTTCACCTTATCCTAATCTCCAGGTGGCTTCCTAAGCCTTATAGTCTGTTTCTTAGACCCAGGTTATGACCTTCTATAATTACGCCCAGTTTGTCCAGGAACAGATGACTTGATAAAACCATCTAATACGGATGTTAGACATTAACTTTCGATATTCACTGCCTTTCTGAAGGTAGAATCCGAGGTAGCTGTCTCTAGATTTAATTACTGGTGCCGTTACCTTTTCAATTGTTGGCTGTACACATCGGGAGACTTCATTGTTATTGCCATGAGACAGGCTGGAGTGGGAAATAGTTTAAGCGCAGGAACGGAAGCCACATTGGTAAATTGAATTCCGGTCGGTGGTAGGTTCTTTCGTCCGTTTTCTCAGAACCGGTTGTAGGCGCGCAATCACTAGCTGTCTGTTCGTGGTATATGCTTGTACAACCCATGGCTGAGGTGTCGAGAAGGCTAACGATATTATAATTAGTAGTTGCTGGGCTACTTCAATCAAGACCGCTCTTTCGGTCACGGATATAAACGTCATGCTAGACCGATTAGTCAGTGCCGAATCGCGTTTGAGTGATTGGTTTCAGTTAACATTAAACGTTCAGACAGTGGTAAGCAACTGATACTGCTGTACTGTGTCCTAATTATTTTTGATACGTGTTTTTTTCAGACAGTGTGAATCAAGACATACCATCCTCTCCCGATCAAGCCTGGTCTCAGATGGACCACGTAACCGTTTGTTGTAGGTGGTATGGCTCCGTCTGAGACCGTCAGTCATTCTGAGGGTATTGCGGCAATTCAGACGATGCGTTCGTTTCCTGTGAAGTTAATGTTACGTTTATCGGACGGCCTCACCACCGACCACTGCTGCCAGTGTTTGACAGGCCGGCTCAGTGTCATAAAGCAACCATACCCAACACCCTAGTTATTTACTGCTATTGGGTTACGATTTCGATAGCATTGTAAGGTTGTTGATATATGCGACGCGGTAGTCTATGGACGTGACAAACGGTGCATGTCAGAGACTCTGAAAGCTGTTGAATGCTAAGCGGACAATTATATCCAATAAACCACTTGCTGAACTAAGAAATCTCACAATCAACCTGGTTGCCAGCCTGTTAACCGAGAAATTTAATCAAATGGAAACCTCTTTCTTGCCGAAGAACATCTGAACTCAGGGGTCATTGGATGTTCTATGCCAGCGAAATTATTAAATGGATTGTTCGCATGTTTGTTCATATCTAACCAAAGAGGCCAGATTGTTAGGTGGAACCGTTCAGATAAGTCACTTGATTTTCGACGTTCTCCGCGTTGTCTCTACATACTTTTGAGGTCACGCTTTAGACTGCCAACCGAAAACCACCCACCAGAAAGCGGTCTGCGATCACATCGAGGCTAAAGAACGCTCATAAACTGCGAATCCGGACGATATCTTGTCTCCGCTGTTTGTAGAAGGTGGCGGAAACCCAACCTATCCGTTTCAGTCAGTAGAGACAACTTATAATGTCCTCCCTACCTGGGAGGAGTGTATTTATTGAGGAAAATGCGCCTTCATTTTTATTATAGTTATCGTTACTCTGTAACTTTTTCAGCAACGTTTCTCCTTCTAGGATATTCCACGTCTTTGTTGAAGTGAGACGGCGGTCCGAGCCACAGTACCTTTTGGTCGGTCTCATGACTGTTGTGGAGATGTTATTAGTGATGAACTTTATTCCGAAACCGAAGAGTGTAGTCCTGTTTTGTGCTATGCTTGTCATATGCATCACTTTGTAGGTAATCACAGATTCTGTTACGAATGGCTGCCTTGTTGGGATTGATGTGCACTTCTGTACTTCAATTACCTTCTCGTGCATCACTTCTGGCCCTTCGGAGTTCCTGTATGCTGTGTAGTATAACCACTTATTTTGTGCGGTTTTCTGTAACGCACCTTGCCAGTCAACAGACTCGGTGTTCGCTGCACGCGTTTACGTTGGTTGGCTGACATTGGTTACTCGGTACCCGGGCGAACGGATGGGCTAGTTGAACGCCACCGAACGCCTCCTCAGGCTGCAGTTTGGGGACGGTCTTCCATGTGAAGGCTATTCGCCAATAAGCAGTCGCGGATAATGAGCGATGGTATTTCCAGATGGTGGTCGATTCGCTGTTCGTAGCTGGGTCTCCTGTAAAATGCCACGTAAGCTCTTTGACAATACTAATATATGGCGTATGTTATCGTGCCACGAAAAGATTTAATATGTCACAACAAGAGCACATGGGCTCCCGGACGGCATGTCGTCCGTCTGAAGTGCTGTCTTTATGGTCTATGGGCATCTCCAGTCCGGCAAACAATGGACAGATCCTGATCAAAACGTAAGAATCACCTTGGCGATCACCGGCTTCAACGGGTACGCGAAATGTACCGGGTCTGTTGAATGACTGAACCCCATTTGAAGTGCGTTTGAACCAATTTGGTCAGCGGTCCCTGCCAACATGAGGCGAGCGGTTCAATAGCCTTGTCGGTCTTAGACTCCCTGACTGGGATGATCTACTACACTAGATCCGACTTCCTTGGTGAATCCTTGAACTACTGTGTTTCTTCTGTCAAACCTTCATACAGGATGCATTTGGCATCCTGTTTGGATGGACTCCATCTGACAGGCATATGAACTGAATTACTACTGATCACCGGTCTCCAGTGGACTGCGAACTCCGTGCCACTCCCAGTTGCCTTGGGAGTTGGATTTATTTTAAACAAAAGGCTACGAGTGGGGGCCCTCAAGCCAACCTCTTTCTTCGACGTGGGCAACCAAGTAGTATTCTGCCCCCCAATTGTGAAATTAAGATGAGACTCAGTTGTGAAAAATCTGGACTTCGGCTGGATTCGAACCAGCGACAGAAACAACATGCCCAAACGCGGCAAATGCTCTACCAGCTGAGCTACGAAGCCACGCCGGAAGCTCAGAAATTTCGCATTTGGACCTAGTCACCCACCTGACTAACTGTCCCGGGTCATCATCTGTCCACCTCGCACCTTGCGCCAGTCGGCCGCAGCGTCGGCAAACAGTGCTCGGTGTGGCAAACGACTAGCTGGCATCCTTAGTACATGACCCAACCATCTAAGTCTGTGCAAATGTAGCGACTGAACAAAAGAACTCGTTTGACAATCAGTGCCAAACACCCGCTTCCTAACCTCCTCGTTGCTTACTCGCTGGTGCCACCCGATACGAGCGATTGAACGCAGACATCGGTGGTCAAATACCTGAAGACGGTTCACGTCTTCTACTCTGAGCGGCCAAGTTTCGCTGCCGTAAAGTAACACAGCCCTCACTGTCGCCTTATATACGCGACCTTTAAGCATCAGAGAGATACCTCTTTGTCGCCAGAGGTGTTTTAGAGATATGCGCTTCTGTTTCATTCTCTACACCTCCACCACCGCTGATGCAGCTTCCCAGGTACACAAACCGGTCAACAACCTCCATGACTTCATTATCTAACATTAAATCTACGTAATCACAACAATCTTGCAGAAGCACTTTGCATTTTGAGGCTGCAAAGCGCATTCCGAAGTATTTAGCAGAACGCGAAATAGCGTCCAGTGTTGTTTGTGCCAAACAGCAACACCTTGTCGTCAGCATAATCAAGATCAGTCAGTCTTCCACCAGGTAGGAGGTCCACGCCGGCATCTTGTGAGTGTCGGAGACAGTCCTCCATTATTTCATCTATGACGAAATTGAACAAAAATGGCGAAAGGGGACAGCCTTGACGTACGCCGCTCCTGGTGCTGAAACTGTCACACCACTATTTTGCCTTCGGGCTGAGCAGCAAATATAAGCTCGTTTGAAGGCCGTCTTTTTCTTACTTGTTGGGGGTTCTAAGTTGCGAGAGTTGGGTTCCGATACTTGCGCTCTGATTTTCGTGCAGTTTTGCGATATCGTTGCGTTCGTTCGTGATAGAGATACTGCTCGTGGTCTTTGCGTTTGTTCTTGCCTTTCTCTGTCAGAAGGGGGGAGGGCTCGTAACTGTTAAAATTGTGGTCTATACATCCCCGCTCAAGGCGAAACTCTGCCTGTTCATCTCTGATGTTTGTCTCTCGAGCTGCAGTGACGTATAATGGAAGCCAGAACCCTAGTAATGACTGGGGTCAAACTAATTCCCCTATGGTTTTCGCAAGAGCCCCTTGGTACTTTCTTGAAATATGGGAACTATTATCGAGTGACCCCAGCACGGAGGGATGGTCTCCGTCGTCCACACAAGTTGAAACAACTGAGTCAATGCCTCTACTAACGCCTCTCCACCTTCTTTGAAAAGTGCCGGCACGAGATCATCTGGACCAGCAGCCCTATTACGATTGAGAGCCGAAAGGCAATTGCGAACCTCAGTCTTAGTGGGTGTTTCCAGAGTGTTACAGGGTGCAAGGTGCCACATTACAAGTTTGTGACGGCAACACAGTAGAAGCAGCTAAATTGACCCTCAAAGTGTTCCGCCCAACGCTCTAACCTTCTGGACTTATTATGATTAGTGTACCATCTGCCTCGCTGATAGCTTCACTGACAGACGGTCGCCTGGGACCAGTGGCACGGATCAGCTTAAAGAGTTTGCCGGTGTTCCCTGAAGGCAAAAGCGGTTTCCATTTCCTTAACTTTTTCCACTAACCAAGCCTCACGATCAGCCTTTAGACTACGTTTCAGTTTCCTACGGATATCTCTTCTAGACTTGTGTGAACTACCAGGAGGAACCTTCCGTCTGGCTTCTAACAACTCCAGAGGATTTCTCTGAAATCCAATGTTTGTTTACCCGCGTACCCCTTGCCGCATGCTACAGTACTTGCTTCATGAATGGCCTGCGAGATCTGGGTCCAGCAATTAGTTAGGATCTTAAGAGTGAGAACTACTAAGGCAGCTTTCTAAGCTGGTTTGGTACTTATGCTTTACCGACGGTGTAGCCAATTTCTCAACAGCTAGTCGTTGCTGTCGGTGGGGTCGTTGCCCAGCAAAAGTAAGAACAAAACGACAACGTACCAACGCATGATCTGAATCCAAGTATGTGCTCCAATAAGAACGACAGTCTGAATGGAACCCCGCCACCTATAACTAACAGCTATGTGGTCTATCTGAGACCAGGCCTGATTCGGAGAAGGCGGGCGCCAAGTATAACAATGACGTGCACGATGCCTAAAACCAGTACTGGCTAAAAATAGCTTATGCTCAGCGCACAGCTGCAACAATCGCCCGCCATTATCCGAGCGATGTGATGCTATCCCAAACCTGCCACCTAAACGAGATTCGGCTTCACCAAGGCGACCGACCTGGGCATTCATATCTCCGGCCAGAACGACTATATCAGAACCATGTGTCGACCGAAGGAGAGCGGCCAGATCCGAATAAAATGCGTCCTTGACGCCGATGTCACTACAGTCAGTAGGAGCATAAGCAGACAATGAATAAATTTCTGAAAGTTTTGCGTCTAGAGCTGGTTTTAACAGAACCTGCCAAGCGGACGGCACAAAGTCTACTGTTAACAGGACCGTCCAACGTCGAGCCACTAAGGCAGACCAAGGTGTAAAAACAAGGACGTATCAGGAGAGGCTGAAATCTTTGAACACGCATACTTTAGGGTATAATCGGTCCAGAGGTGAGTCGGTATTAACCTTTTTGATAATGAAGTCTCCGGATCATCCTTGTCGGCTGAATGCTCAACAGGGGAAATAGCATGACACTGAGGGGCCACCCCCTAAAACTAGAGGTCCAACATAGCAGACTAGAATGTAGACATAGCTTTTTCTCATTGCGTGTTTGCAAGGCTTGGAATGCTCTTCCAAGCCATGTTGTTTCTGCCAGCTCTGTAACAATTTTCAAGGCTCGCCTTGACCAACATATATTGCATTAGTTCGGATGCTGCACCTTTTTCCCCATTTCAGCCCATTGCTGAGGACCTTGAGATTCTACGCATCGAGATACGGAATTCTCAAAAGCTCCGGCTTCCTACTTCCGTTTACAACCCAATGAACCTCTTGAAGATATATTTTGATTTCAAGTTTATTGTCCCCGGTCTCGTCATTCACTGCTCTCAAATAAGGAACTCTCAAAAATCCTGCTTTTTACAGTTGCCAACATGCCAATGAACATAGTAGGAATAATTTTGTCCTTCAACATGCTCATCTCACCACAGCGTTGCACGGGCTAATTTGCGGTACCTTGAGCGATTGAAAAATGCGCAATTTTCGAACGTAGTCCGTGTTCTCGTTGCGTTGGCGGTCTGGTGTGAGTGTACTTGTGGCGCCGTGCTTATCACGTTGGTTAGTCTCGATATGCGTGATTTCGTAGTTTGGTTAGCCAGTAGCAGGCTGGTGATTCTCATTATGGTTCTCGGGAGTTTCCCAATGCTTAACTGCCCACGCATCGGTGGCGTAATCTTACATTACATGGTCCATAATAGGGTTCTTCTGAGCGTCCACGGCGTTCACCCAAGGACCGTACAACGAGGAACATATTGCTCGCGACGATTGAAAAGTGAATTACTACTTCACTCATTGCTGTCTGCAAAATTCCGTAAGGTGCTCTTTGGGAACACCAAATGTAGGCAGGATTACTAAGAAAGCACTTCGCAGTTTCTTAAGAAAACACAAACTCACAAGAATGAATCCTATTTCGACGGAGGCATCTAAAAACTTGGCACATAGCCTGACCAATTAACTGTGTGCATATTTAAAGGTTAAACAGAAGAATTCGCTTGGCACTCGCTGCTAAATACCTGTTTCTCAGCTGCACCGTTGTCTACTCGTTGATGCCACCCGTCGCAAGCGATGGAACTCGGACGTTATAAAGTAATATGCTTTCACGGATGCCTAGGCTTCAAAGGGCGGCGTCTCGCCAGAAATGTTGTTGTCTGACGAATACCGTGCTATCCTTGAATTTATAAGCCTCCATTTCATTTCTTCTATTCCCGTCGCTGCTGATTCAGTTCCCTATGTACATACAAACTGATCAGAACCTTTGTTATCTCATCATTCAACATCAAATCTAGTACTCACAGTCGTTTTGTAGAAGTATTTACAATTCGAAGCTGCAACCCGCATTCCAAAATATTTCGAAAAACTCAACAAAGCGTCCACCATTGTCTGTGCCACTTGACAATTGTTGGACGACAACATGAACTCAGCCGGATTTCTACTTACTTGAGATCGGTTATTAGTATGAGCATCACCTTCGTGATGGTGCTGTAATTTCCTTCATTTATTTGAAGACCGCGGCTTGTATACGCGATGCCATGCTCCAAAATACCATGCCAGATCTGGGATAACACCACTTCAATTTCGGTGTTGCCGGTGTTTGAAATATCGACCGGTTTCATAAAATATCCATCTTAGTCGCACGATCGGACCCTTGGTGAAATTGGAGGATGTAACTGGCCTATAAGCAAATCGAAAGCAGGCAAAACGGTTAATACCAGTATGTCAATAGGAGTAAATCAAACCGAGTAGTTATTACAGCAAACGGCGTTTTACCGCTTCAGCCATCAAAACCACATGACAAAAAGGACACAAATTTAACCCACATTGATCAGTATTTATTCCAAATGTGCTTGATAATTTTTAAGTCCACTTCGCAGTCCGGTTCGTACTAGTTGTGGTTATTAGTAAGGTCTATGTAAGGTTGATTAAAACCAGACATCTCAAAATAAGGGAGTTTCTTATACAGACGTATTAATGCCAAATGGTCGTTAGTATTAAGAAAAATTCAAAGACGCAGTAGACCGTATTAAAGTTGACCCAAATTGAAGACAGTCAAACTGATTCTTACTGTTACTCGCCTTATCATTCTCAAGTGTATGGTGAGCAGGAATATTATTAGCTACCGGGCCACGTTATATGACTACACTTGTCTTATACACGCTACCCTTAAACTTCACATAGATGTCTTAGATTGGAGAATACTGTCGTAGCCTTGGATATACGAGTATCTATTTCATATCTTATACCTCCATCGTTGCTGATACGATTTCTTAAATATATGAATCGGTCAGCAAGCTTCTAATCCCATTACTGTACCAGCTGTTGTCTAGTATGAACTAGATCTTTTTATTTGCTGTATCCAGCAAGATTTATGGGTGAAAATATGTTGCCGATGGTCTCAAACTTCCCCCTGTCTCTAATTCTCAATGGTTCATGTATAAACCTTGTACATGGAGTAAAGTACTCTATTGGCCATGTTTCCCTAGACTTCACCTTATCCTAATCTCCAGGTGGCTTCCTAAGCCTTATAGTCTGTTTCTTAGACCCAGGTTATGACCTTCTATAATTACGCCCAGTTTGTCCAGGAACAGATGACTTGATAAAACCATCTAATACGGATGTTAGACATTAACTTTCGATATTCACTGCCTTTCTGAAGGTAGAATCCGAGGTAGCTGTCTCTAGATTTAATTACTGGTGCCGTTACCTTTTCAATTGTTGGCTGTACACATCGGGAGACTTCATTGTTATTGCCATGAGACAGGCTGGAGTGGGAAATAGTTTAAGCGCAGGAACGGAAGCCACATTGGTAAATTGAATTCCGGTCGGTGGTAGGTTCTGTCGTCCGTTTTCTCAGAACCGGTTGTAGGCGCGCAATCACTAGCTGTCTGTTCGTGGTATATGCTTGTACAACCCATGGCTGAGGTGTCGAGAAGGCTAACGATATTATAATTAGTAGTTGCTGGGCTACTTCAATCAAGACCGCTCTTTCGGTCACGGATATAAACGTCATGCTAGACCGATTAGTCAGTGCCGAATCGCGTTTGAGTGATTGGTTTCAGTTAACATTAAACGTTCAGACAGTGGTAAGCAACTGATACTGCTGTACTGTGTCCTAATTATTTTTGATACGTGTTTTTTTCAGACAGTGTGAATCAAGACATACCATCCTCTCCCGATCAAGCCTGGTCTCAGATGGACCACATAACCGTTTGTTGTAGGTGGTATGGCTCCGTCTGAGACCGTCAGTCATTCTGAGGGTGTGCGGCAATTCAGACGATGCGTTCGTTTCCTGTGAAGTTAATGTTACGTTTATCGGACGGCCTCACCACCGACCACTGCTGCCAGTGTTTGACAGGCCGGCACAGTGTCATAAAGCAACCATACCCAACACCCTAGTTATTTACTGCTATTGGGTTACGATTTCGATAGCATTGTAAGGTTGTTGATATATGCGACGCGGTAGTCTATGGACGTGACAAACGGTGCATGTCAGAGACTCTGAAAGCTGTTGAATGCTAAGCGGACAATTATATCCAATAAACCACTTGCTGAACTAAGAAATCTCACAATCAACCTGGTTGCCAGCCTGTTAACCGAGAAATTTAATCAAATGGAAACCTCTTTCTTGCCGAAGAACATCTGAACTCAGGGGTCATTGGATGTTCTATGCCAGCGAAATTATTAAATGGATTGTTCGCATGTTTGTTCATATCTAACCAAAGAGGCCAGATTGTTAGGTGGAACCGTTCAGATAAGTCACTTGATTTTCGACGTTCTCCGCGTTGTCTCTACATACTTTTGAGGTCACGCTTTAGACTGCCAACCGAAAACCACCCACCAGAAAGCGGTCTGCGATCACATCGAGGCTGAAAGAACGCTCATAAACTGCGAATCCGGACGATATCTTGTCTCCGCTGTTTGTAGAAGGTGGCGGAAACCCAACCTATCCGTTTCAGTCAGTAGAGACAACTTATAATGTCCTCCCTACCTGGGAGGAGTGTATTTATTGAGAAAATGCGCTTTTTCCTAAAAATTCGCCTTAGTTACCGAGAAAAATGGATCTTGCATTTTTGGGAATTTGGATGCCCGCCAGAGTTCTCGAACATCCGAGAATTCGCGCTCGCCTCTGATTGGTCCGTTGAGTGGCCTAGGCCCAAGGCCGCTCAAAACCTATAAATACAGCTGCTGTAAACCACTATTTTGCCTTCGGGCTGAGCAGCAAATATAGCTCGTTTGAAGGCCGTCTTCTTCTTACTTGTTGGGGGTTCTAAGTTGCGAGAGTTGGGTTCCGATACTTGTGCTCTGATTTTCGTGCAGTTTGCGATATCGTTGCGTTCGTTCGTGATAGAGATATTGCGTTTGCGCTTGCCTTTCTCTGTCAGGGGGTCGTAACAGTTGGCGACGGGTACCATTTCTAATCAATGGCGTTAGACGGTGCTGACGTTAAGCTGCTGTTGCAGCAACAGATGAAGCTCATGGAGATGCTTGCCCAACGATTGTCCAATACGAGTCTGGGCCAACCCGCACAACCTGGTGGTGCGCAATCCGTTGACAATTTGGCATCCGGTATCTCCGAGTTCGTTTACGACCCGCATGCGAACGTGACGTTCGACTCTTGGTTCCGTCGGTACGATGACCTGTTTCGTATCGAATTTGCCAGTCAAGATGGCTTCTCCTCCGCAAACTTGGCCCTGCGGAACACGAGCGGTACACCAACTTCATCTTGCCCAAGAACCCACGTGACGTCAGTTTCAACGAGACGGTCAATATCCTGTCGCAGATATTCGGTGACCAGTCTTCCCTATTCAACTTGCGGTACCACTGCCTCAAGCTGACCAAGCGAGACTCTGACGACCTTGTCACCTATGCTGGCATCGTGAACCGTGAATGCGAGCGGTTCAAGCTATCCTCCCTCACGGAGGATCAGTTCAAGTGCCTCATCTTTATCTGCGGCCTCCAGTCTCCAAATGATGCTGACCTCCGTACACGCCTGCTCAATCGGATCCAACAAGACGAGTCAGTTACCCTTCAGGACCTCACTACTGAAGGCCATCGACTGCTCAACTGAAACATGACTCTGCCTTGGTCCAGAATCCTGCTCAGTCCTCAACTGCTGTCAACACAGTCGCATGTCCAAGGCAACAGCAACAACCCTCCCCAACGAACCGCCCAGTAAACCCTGCCTCCAAGAAGACGCCGCCCTCTCCTTGTTGGCATTGCGGCGCATGGCACTACACGCGTTACTGCCCCTTCAAGCAACACCGCTGTCAACGTTGCAAAAAGGTGGGTCACAATCACGCACGTCAGGCAGCCAACGCGCAACTAACAAGCGGCCACGCCCACCTCGGTCCAAACCAATCGCCAGGTCCAGCAGCTTACTTGCTTCCTTCAAAGTCGACGTCGCCTCACGCAGGAAGTTCGTGTCCGTACTGATCAACGGGCACCCAGCTCGTCTCCAGCTTGACACTGCGTCCGATATCACGATCATTTCCAATCGACTGTGGAAGTCAATCGGCCGCCCGCCAGTCCAGCTGACATCCCATTCCGCCACCAGCGCCTGTGGTGGTACAGTGCAATTAACTGGGCAATTGCATTGTCGTGTCAGCTTCAAGAACAAAGCCATCGATGGAGTCTGTTATCTCTCCGATGCAAATCTCAACCTACTTGGTCTCGACTGGCTTGAACAACTCGGCCTGGCAGAACTACCAATCACGGACATTTGCAATCGATTGCAGTCCTCCACAGCGAAGCCACCACGCATGGCGGATGAACTCATTCAACGCTTCAAGTCGGTGTTCGACGAAAGTCTCGGCTGCTGCACCCGTGCCCAAGCGGTTTTGCACCTCAAACCTGCGGCCCAACCTGTTTATGCCCGCGGTGGAGAAGTCAGCGCAGATACGAACTGATCCATTGGCTTTCTTCAGGACAACGATGGGGGCTGCCCAGGATGATTAGGTGACAGGCGTCAGCAATCCCAAATCATCAAGGCGTTTGAGTTGCTCGTGAACGAGAGGTGAAGCAGTGTACGGTACGGGGCGTTTTGGGCGAAAAAT
>LOND01020157.1:0-28498 GCA_014220965.1 Paragonimus kellicotti
GAATGCACGTTCCATGCAGCCCAACTGGTCATGCTGTTCACCACCACCCGAATCCCAACACCACCTCTGAAAACACCGCTACCGCTCAACGCCAAATCTTACATCATCTATGAATTCTCGTGTGAGTGCCGGGCCACTTACATAGGCAGAACGGAGCGGCAGTTACGTAATCGGGTCAACGAACATATTCCATTTCGGCCTGTCTAGGAAGTCCTAATCGCGGGGTTATCGATTGGAGTTAACAGACAGTAACTGTGTCTCCTATCGAGACGATCGGGCAACCTGATCATTACTCACAAGCGAAAGTGGTTGAGCGTTCACATATGATAATTCGGTCGTGCCTAATGTGAGGTCAATGTGGGTGATGTTCAACTTGAAACACATTCCAGTTTGGGGTTCGCAAAACGCTCATGGATACCACAATACCGGGCTCAAGTCAGAATGTGACAAGTCACAAGGAACCAGCGTCATCGATCGCCCGACACCTGTTGACTTGTCGACCCCAAATTGAACCTGGAGAAGGCGTTTCGGATACGTTACGCAACAAAAATCGAAGGCTTCTCCGGTTCGCGGAGGCGGTAGCAATTAGCAAATGGAAGCCACCCCTCTGCGTACAGAAAGACTTGTTCGTCAGTACCAGATTGCCCTGGTAACTGATGTGTACGGATGTGTGTGTGTGTGTGGTTGTTGATTTTGTTGTTTAACTTCACAAGACCCATTGAACTTTGCTATATAAACCCATAGACTGCAGTATGTACCTGATGAGATGCAGCGAAATGTACAACAAACTGTTTCTGATTCATCTGTTCAGATTCGCGAAAACGTCAAACGGCAATCGAAACAAATGGATTCTATACGATAGTAAAGATGACATGCAAAATAGTTATTATTTCCCAACTTAACTGTGAATCACCACGTGTCTAAGTAAACGAACTAAGAAGGTCGTGCAAAGTTCTTAAAAAGGGCCAAAAATGATCAAGACTTGAGATAAATAAAACGACTGAATTTCTATGGTAACTAGCCACTGGGTTCGGAAAAATTCAGGGTATACGCAGCTGCAATTATAAACGAGATGAGAATCGAAGTTAGGTGTCGAACGTTTTCAGATAGTCAGTTCAGAATGTTTGCTTTAACAAAAATATAGATAAGTACAACAGTATGTGATGCACTTTCTAGAGACAAGCTCAAACTTCCGCAACAATTCATCAGTGTATCAAACAAACCAAACGGTTCGTAGCAAATAGTTCAATCATTTTAATACGGGGTGTCGTCAGTTAACTTAGTGTAACCACCAATAGATCTGAAGTGTACCACTCATAGAATCCCCCCTATTTTGATCTCAAACTAACCCACCAGGTTCGACATGGAAAAAAGTCATTTTCCGGTCTCGGTTACGAACGTTCTCTCTCGAAATGTACTCACTTTTCAACGGTATCCTAATCAGAGCCCTATTTAAAGTAATGTCCTATTTTGACCACCCCACGCTTGCTGAAATTGTGTTATTCTAACATCCACCAGTAACACTTTGATTTCAAGTGAGGAATGAAATGCCTCAAAGTGCAAACATAGCATGGGTTGTGGGTGTTTCAAAAAGTAAATCTAATTGTCTGTAGTCTTCCATCGAATTATGAAAGGATTACTTGTCGGACTATAAGCAGTCTGTTATTTTCACGCCAACCAATCCCGTCAGAATACAGCCACACTCTGAATTCAGAATGCTTACGTACGGATTTGTAAACGACTTCGCCCAAAATGACACTCCATCAGTTCCATTTTGTTCAGATAGAGCCGCATATATAGATATTATCGCATACATTTTGGCCGAGTGCCTGTAACTTGATAATCTTTCAAACATGCTGGAACAATGGCACTTCTTGAACAGAGTTTAGTAATTTTCTTCAGTTTCAAGAAAAGCAACATTTTATTGATATTTCAAGTCCTGACGGCAGTTTGAACAATAAGCTCTCTATCTCATGTCTAATACTACGGTAGTCAAAGCGTATGGGTTACTTGCAATATTTCAGAATTAGTCGGTGGGTATTTTTTCAGCTAATATTGCATAAACTCATAGAGGTCGCTACTTCGAAGTGCGGAACATATTACTTCCGTGTTCTTTTCGCAGTTACCCATCAGATTAGTCCGTATCATTTTTGTGGAATTATTGTAGTTCACACAACCGGTTTTCGTTTGAGGTAAGTCAAGAATTATCGATATAACGGTTGTGTCGGCCACCTTACTTACCGTGAGGAATTCACTGAACATATGATGTAATGGTGTTTACGTTGACCGACCATGCATCATTTTTCGTTGATCCTGGTAGCATCCGCTTTTTTTCGGACATGGGTCATTCACAAGTAGCTTCCACCATGCGTCTTTCCCTGGCCTAACGAAATACTTTGTTCATTTGTACGCAAGGGTACGCTTGACCGGTGTTAGTTGTATGACAAATTCCATGCTCAGTCCACTCATCGGTTCTTGACTACTCTATGTCGTGCATATAGCAAAATAGTCATATTGAAACGTCTATAAAGGTACCAACTAATAACAGATATGTTAGTTCCATCGCAGAATTCAGTCCAGTCTACATAGTACATGTGAAATTTGGGATGCAGCGATCTAGGTACTGGCGTAGTTGGAAGCAAAAGTTGAGTAGGTATTCTAGAGTGAACGATTTTGTCATATGACCACAAGAATGGGTGTCCTGATAACAGCGGTGACAAAGATAAGAGGGGTAAGTTTTCCACGTCAACTAATTCAGTTTTCTTCCAGTCACTGGTTGACCTGATGAGCACAGACTGCGCCCAGCCCAATAATGAGTCCTGATTGACTTAGAACCGCCTAAGAATCAGGACAACCTGCGATCAATCATGGGTTGTTTGCAGTACTACTGTTGTCGTACCCGCAATTTCACCACTAGCGTCCAACCGCTGCTTATGGTCCGTACATCGGAGGATCAGACAAGAACTGTGAATTAGAAGATTCTACAGTGTTTTACACAATATGTTGTTGATCATTCGATGACGGTATACTTACCACTGAAGCGCGCATTGTCAACCACAGATGCATCGGAGATTATAATCGAAGTTGTACTTGGGTAAGTTGATTTTCCGGTAACGTGCACTTACAGAATGTTGAACGAGGCGAGTAACAGTTATACTCAGTTACTGAAAGATGTCTTTGTGATGGTGTGAGCAGTCCGAAGGCTTCACATATAATTACTCAGATCCCGGCTACACTTCTGTGTTGATTTCCAGGTTCCACATTGCATTTTCAGTCCAAACAAACCGGTCTCCAAGCGAACGGCCAAAATACTTTAGTGATAGTGTATTAAGTTACCAGCTTATGGCTGTTCTACTGTTTATTAGGCAAGCAACCAAATGTCTCTGTCAGAATTTCTGTTGCGTTATTCTAAACGTGCGCTTCCCACATCTGCTGCTCATTTTTTTGAGCCGTCGTGCATCCCGGGTGCAGTTATACAACCGTATCCGGCAGTATTATGGCACCACGCGATCCGCACCCATTAGGGAGTAGCGGTTAAAAATATGACTATCTACTGCCTTCTATCAAGCTTGGAAAAAACTATTGATCCAACTAGATGGTATGCTGTGCCAGGAAGATTGCTTAGTTCAATAACTTTCCTCCTGCAATATGATATTATACGATCCCCGCAAAGACTAAATGCGGGTAGAGAAGATGAAGTCTTTTAGAATACAGAAAAGCTCGTGGCTAATGGTCGGTGCTATTGCATGTCGCGATGGCTGTCTACACAAGACAGAATCCACACCCAAACGCCGGATCTCCTGTCCAGAGAGCCTAATGCCATGAGAGAAGATACATGCAAACTACTACGAGCCACTCCTCAACACGTATCTCGTCTTGATGGTAACCGACTCTCACTCCAGCTGATTCGAAGTGCTCCCGGCCAGCATTCCAGTGATGCTTTTTTCTGTCTAAGCCATGAGGAAGTACTGCAGTCGCAAGAGTACATCCCAGATTTGATCACAGACGAAGGATAGCGGGTTCGTGCTACAAAAATGAAATTTTATTCGACAAGACATTCATGTACCAATGGAGCGGCAGAAAACCTGGCCAAATCCAGAACACTGTTATCAGTTCCACCAACATGAGGAAACTACCTACTCTGGATGCCCACATAGACAACGTCCTTTTCCAGCACTGTAATCCAGCCTTCCTAAGCCAAGGGGGGATCGGACTGTTCTTTTCAAGCTTAGGCGTCCCCGGTCTATTTTGCGATACATAGGCATCAGCAACATGGTCCACTTCCGAGGAAATGACCTGCAACCAAACCACAGGATCATTAGGTGTCGGCTTGGCACGTCGATGATGAAGGTTAGTGAACCTTACGGTTCCAAAGTACTGGACGTAACGGTGGATAAATACAGGCCAAAAAGAATGCTCAACGCTCTATGAGATAAGCCTCGACGCTTCTCAATAGGGACAACTGGTCGCGATGCACTCCAGTCAATAATTGGGTTTTTCCATAGGCAACCAGCGAGCTTTTGAGGAAAGGCCTCACGGCAAATTAAGAAGTTCGATTACCCAGGAACACAGATGTTGTGTGCTGTATCAGTGTAATACTCAACGATATATTACTCAACATAGCTCATGGTAACTACTCTGGTTTATATAGCAAACAGTTGGTTCAGTCAGACTTTGGAGTTCCAAATGTCTATCAAATTCGTCCAATCTTAGATGAGCAGGTTATTCCATCTCGGTTAAGTCTGCTGTAAAACATGTCAGATGTCTTCCACATTACAATTAATACACATGCCAACCTATACTTCTCTGTCAAACGTTAATCTAAACCTCCTTATAAATGACTAAAAAATCCAAAAGTGTTTCTGATTAATGCATCCAATTTCTCATTAAATAATTGAATGTGGCTACAGGTTTTCCTTTTTCTGTCTGGTTCAGGTTTATAAACAACGCACAGAGGTTTGAACATTTGTAGTCAGTAAGAGAACGATGGAAGAATATGGGGTTCTGAGTCGTTCCAAGTGGATTCAGCTTTATTACTGAACTACACACAGTCTATATACTAAATAATGCAAGCTGGAACGTTCTGATAAGCATTGCGACCCGAGATTCCCGAAAACACTGATGCCAATACTATTCATGTCCAATTCACCACAACACAAGTTGGCACAGTGGCTAGCCCAACTTCTTCAACCCGTAAGGCAATCGATGGTTCGGAAAACTGTGAGAGATAGTTTTGAACTAATCGATTTACTCGATGGTTTGGACTGCAGCAACAATATGGCCAGTTTGGACATCGCCTCTTTGTTCACAAATGTTCCTCTGATGCAGACGGTCAATATAATTTGTCAGTATATTGACTCACATCAATTGAACATAGGATTGCCTACGTCTGAGCTAGAACGCCTTCTCCTACTATGCACAGCGAACGTAAAGTTCTACTTCCAGGGAACTGGCTATACACAAATCGATGGTGTTGCTATGGGCAGTCCACTCGGTCCGATACTAGCCGATATTTTCGTTGCCCATCTGGAGCAGAACGCAGACGCTGTTATCAGTCAGGCTCATTTCTACCGGCGTTATGTTGATGATGTGTTGATAGTTACCGATACCAAGGAGATGGCAACGAGTATGCTCGATTCAATGAACAAGCTGAATTCTAAAATAAGCTTCACTATTGAGCACGAGCAGGATGAAACCTTGGCGTTTTTGGATATTCTCATGAAGCGCCAGAACAACGGTTGCTTACTGCGGTCCGTCTACCGGAAACACACTTGGACTGGACAGTACCTGAACTTTCACAGTTTTGTGCCGATCCAGTACAAGCGGGGTCTGGTGAGAACTTTGTTCTATCGCGCAAGAAGAATCTGTTCAAGAGAAACATTGGCCAAAGAGATGTCATTGTTGAGAACCACGCTCAAAGAAAATGGCTATCCATCGGCATTTGTTGAGAAATTCAGCAAACAAAAGCCGGCCGCCGCGATGTGTTCAACAGCTCCCAAACTAAATGTCTACCTCCGTTTGCCATACAAGGGTGATGACATTGCCACTCTGTTGAAAACCCGTCTCACAGGGGCTATGGGACGCACGTTCTATGCAGCCCAACTGGTCATGCTGTTCACCACCACCCGAATCCCAACACCACCTCTGAAAACACCGCTACCGCTCAACGCCAAATCTTACATCATCTATGAATTCCGCTGGAGTGTCGGCCATTTACATAGCGAACGCAGCGGCAGTTACATAATCGGATCAACAAACATATTCCATTCGGCCTGTCTAGGAAGTCCTAATCGCGGGGTTATCGACTGGAGTTAACAGACAGTAATTGTGTCTCCTATTGAGACGATCAGGCAACCTGATCACTACTCACAAACGAAAGTGGTTGAGCGTTCATATATGATAATTCGGTCATGCCTTATGTGAGGTCAATGTGGGTGATGTTCAACTTGAAACACATCCCAGTTTTGGGTTCACAAAACGCTCATGGATACCACAATACCGGGCTCAAGCAGAAGGACCGCAGTCACAACGACGCACGGTCATCGATCGCCCTGACACGGCTGTGACTTTTCAACCCGATGTGACTGAGAAGGCGTTCGATACTTACGCAACAAAAAAATCGAAGGCTTCTCCGGTTCGCGGAGGCGGAGCAATTAGCAAATGGAAGCACTCCTCTGCGTACAGAAAGACTTGTTCTTCAGTACCAGATCCCTGTAAAATGGATGTGCACTGGATGTGTGTGTGTGTGTGTGGTTGTTGATTTTGTTGTTTAGCTTCACAAGACCCACTGAACTTTGCTATATAAACCCATAGACTGCAGTATGTACCTGATGAGATGCAACGAAGTGTACAACAAACTGTTTCTGATTCATCTGTTCAGATCTCGCGAAACTCAAAACGCAATCGAACAAACGCGCATTCTAACGACAGTAAAGAGACATGCAAAAATATTATTATTTTCCCACACTTAACTGAATCACCGGGACGTGTCTGGAAGTAAACGAACAAGATTAAATAAGATGGTCGTGCGAAGTTCTTAAAAAGGGCCAAAGAATGATCAAGACTTGAGATAAATAAAACGACTGAATTTCTATGGTAACTAGCCACTGGGTTCGGAAAAATTCAGGGTATACGCAGCTGCAATTATAAACGAGATAGTAATGCGAATGTTAGGTGTCAGACTTTTCAGATAGTCCGTTCAGAATGTTTGCTTTAACAAAAATATAGATAAGTACAACAGTATGTGATGCACTTTCTAGAGACAAGCTCAAACTTCCGCAACAGTTCATCAGTGTATCAAACAAACCAAACGGTTCGTAGCAAATAGTTCAATCATTTTAATACGGGGTGTCGTCAGTTAACTTAGTGTAACCACCAATAGATCTGAAGTGTACCACTCATAGAATCCCCCCTATTTTGATCTCAAACTAACCCACCAGGTTCGACATGGAAAAAAGTCATTTTCCGGTCTCGGTTACGAACGTTCTCTCTCGAAATGTACTCACTTTTCAACGGTATCCTAATCAGAGCCCTATTTAAAGTAATGTCCTATTTTGACCACCCCACGCTTGCTGAAATTGTGTTATTCTAACATCCACCAGTAACACTTTGATTTCAAGTGAGGAATGAAATGCCTCAAAGTGCAAACATAGCATGGGTTGTGGGTGTTTCAAAAAGTAAATCTAATTGTCTGTAGTCTTCCATCGAATTATGAAAGGATTACTTGTCGGACTATAAGCAGTCTGTTATTTTCACGCCAACCAATCCCGTCAGAATACAGCCACACTCTGAATTCAGAATGCTTACGTACGGATTTGTAAACGACTTCGCCCAAAATGACACTCCATCAGTTCCATTTTGTTCAGATAGAGCCGCATATATAGATATTATCGCATACATTTTGGCCGAGTGCCTGTAACTTGATAATCTTTCAAACATGCTGGAACAATGGCACTTCTTGAACAGAGTTTAGTAATTTTCTTCAGTTTCAAGAAAAGCAACATTTTATTGATATTTCAAGTCCTGACGGCAGTTTGAACAATAAGCTCTCTATCTCATGTCTAATACTACGGTAGTCAAAGCGTATGGGTTACTTGCAATATTTCAGAATTAGTCGGTGGGTATTTTTTCAGCTAATATTGCATAAACTCATAGAGGTCGCTACTTCGAAGTGCGGAACATATTACTTCCGTGTTCTTTTCGCAGTTACCCATCAATTAGTGCGTATCATTTTTGTGGAATTATTGGAGTTACACAAACCGGTTTCGTTTGAGGGTAGAATTATCGATATAACGGTTGTGTCGGCCACCTTACTTACCGTGAGGAATTCACTGAACATATGATGTAATGGTGTTTACGTTGACCGACCATGCATCATTTTTCGTTGATCCTGGTAGCATCCGCTTTTTTTCGGACATGGGTCATTCACAAGTAGCTTCCACCATGCGTCTTTCCCTGGCCTAACGAAATACTTTGTTCATTTGTACGCAAGGGTACGCTTGTTGATTTGCTGCATTATTGTATGGTCCCAGATATCCCATACTTGACCCACCCATTCATTCACTGTTTTGACGCATCATCTTGTTAGTCGTCTTGTTGTGACCGCAAAGACGCTTGGCCTGCAAATTCGTTTATTGCACGAACTCCCGTACAGGTCATGTTAAACATGGGACCACAAACGTGTACACATTTGCACGGCTGACGTGCACATACATTGGGTGGCAGTACGTTGTCATTCGCCCTGGTGGCACTTCTCCCATAGCGCGTACACACTATTCCAATAGTCACTTCTGGTCCGTCGTCTTCCTGGCGTTGGGGCTTGCCCTTTGTTCCCGAATGTCGCTTGTGAGTAGTATACTACTCACAACGAAACTGCCTGTTATACAACAGTATGACTGAATCCAGTTATTTACGTCTATGCGTACACTTAAGTAGTGAATTCTTTCGTTGGCAGATCCTTTGTCATGATACTAAATATTTTGTTTCCTATGGTAGTTGGTTGTGATTCTAACTTGACAGTCACGTAAACCGTTCCACGATCGTCAATCATTCCAGTCGGATTGATCATGTCTGAGAATTGTATTAATTATTTCATGAGTATTTTGTCATTGATACATGTAGGCTTTGAATCCCTCTGTTTCGACTGGAGTCGTTCCTCTACAAGTCACTCAATTGCTGCCCGCTAAAGTGCGTTTGTGCGATTGGATTTCTCCTCTACTCACTTTTTTCTCTAAATATCAGCATTCGCACCATTATTATTGCCGATCTTTGGATACTGAAAAAGTCCACCGAGTTCTCCTGTCTTTATAAACAATCCAACAATGATTCGGATGCATGCAAGCACTGCTGGTCTTCTCCCGTATGTAAATTTCGTGTGAATCAAGTGAATCCTATGTTGATACCTCTGACCACGAATTGATAATGTTTGAGTCGGCATAGGCAACCAGGTTAGCATACATCGTTCGATCGCATGGCAATCATTAATCGGACACGAGTACTTTTTACTCAGGTCGTTCTAAGGATTTCTGCTTTGTGAATTTGTAAGCCTTGTGAACGGTTGGTCACAATTTGGTAATTTTGTTTAACTATGTGGCGAGCTTTTAGTGTTAAACCGCTGACTCACCGAAGTTTGCTGTTATTCTGTAAGTTAACGCATTGATCGACCACACGTATCGCACTTTTGTTTCCAAATTCCATCTCTTCTTGTTTCCTCTGATACTTATCCCGAAATAGACTGTGAAATCTTTCTATATATCCTATAATCTTCTATTAGCTGTAAAGGTCCCTTTGTGTTGTACAATCAGCGTTATTGTTTTTCAGCTAGCACCTAGGCTATTTGTTCTGCTTTACTATCTGATCACATTAATGGCATTCTATCACAGGTAATTGAGAGATACTCTTTTGTTTAGCAGCGGAAAACTAACGCCTTCGTATTTACCATCACACTGCCATTAGTCCTCTGATACAGATGAACTCATAAGCTTCTCGATAAAAATTTCGTCCTACTCTGTCGTATAGGATGGCTTCAGTCGCACCGCTTAGCGTCCAGTCATCAGTACGCAGTCTGCCGTTTTGTACTGTGCGATTGAGGTTTCTTCGAAAAATTACAACGGTAGGTAAGTCCAGTCGGTTTATTCGAATCTTAACTATTGCGATATAATAAAAACTTATACTCATTGCTGTTTTTATCCTTTGTCACGTGGACGGATGAACTTCAGAGGAAACGTTTGAAACAATTTGTTGTCTGCTAGTCATGCGCTGCACAACGATCTGTCGCTTGTATTTTCAGTGAAACGAAAACCGCCGACTCCAAGTCACCAACGATTCTGTTTTATTCACTCATTAATGACAGTACATTAATAATTGATAGCATTGGTTCAATTTCGCGAAGTATTGAGAAATAATGAACGAAGAAAGCCAAGGCAGATCATAGGTTGAACAAAAAGAGGAGGGAGGGTGTAGAATCGAGTGAATCAGAGAAGACCGGTTGAGAATAACGTACTGAGCAAACAACGAATATGTTGTTGATACATGAAGTCGGTGTACGAGCGAGCGAACAATAAGGTGAAACCATAACACAGCGGAACGGTAGACGAGGGCGCGGAGTACCTGTGGAGATTCCTACTAGTTCAAACAAATGTTTAAGCACATACGAAAAGTGTAAAATTGGCAGTCGGAACTCTAACATAGTTAACATCAAATAAATGGAGTAGCTACTAAGGATAAAACGTAGTACACAGTGATTCTACGTTTAACCTAAAATATTCATAGGGCCGTCAGAAATGTTAATGCACACGATTTATGGCTTGGTCATATTTGAGGCTGGATTTACGGGGAAGATATATGGGTGTCCTATTCTCAAATGAGTCGCTCTCATTGCTACCAGGACAGTGCTAAACAAACAAACGAGTCTGCCAGTATACATGCAGATGGATACCAACGTTTTAGGACAACTGATCAACATATCTCAACAACCGGGGTTTATCAGTCGCGTAAACAACTGTAAATGTCTGTATAGGATTTGCCTGGTGATGACTGTCCCGGAGATGACGAAAGAGTACTGTTGCCGGTAGTCTGTGTGGTGGTGGTTGTATGCTCACGATCATCGGATGGTACTTATGCCACATTCATCACCCATGCTTGGATGTGTTACGAGGTCCGAAACTTCAGTCGCCGTTCCGTCATGTCAATGTAGTTGACCTAGCAAGTACATAAAAATCGGTCAATAACGTATTAATGCATCTACGATCTTCAGATCAACAACCGAGTTGCAAGTAAGGTTGAGAAGGCATCCGCCAGACGGTTTCCAGTCGGTCTTCATCGCTTCACTTAATTAGGCTCATATGCTCCACAAATAATCCACGTCAGCAGCAGCCATACCTACGTCACCGAATTCGATTAGCCGCTATCTATCCTGATGTCTCTAACCGTCGAGTCTGAGAGTCAAGATGGCTGGATTAGGAAGACGAATCTGGTATACAGCAATTAGCCGACCGTCAAGTGTTTTCAGTTCGTTATGCCCAATCATCGTTTTTCCACCTCGAACCTCATGCCAATCGTTTGCGACTTCAACAAAGAGTGTTGAATGTGAGGGACAAGTGACTACCATCTTTAGTATAAGACTATATTCATTCGTTAGTAATGTTCATCAACCTACTCAGAAGATACCGTGGCCTGAGGCACCGTTTCCAGCAAAAGCGACGTAGAATATCCCAATAAAAGCCCCACGAAAAACCGAGATTACATTGAGTAACGAAAAATTGGATATAGATGCGTTGGTGGCTGCTGCACATTACCATCTCAAGCAGCGTTTCTGATCACCAATTTGACCCTCACCAAACAGGACACACCTTATCACTTAACTCAAAGGAATACTCATAGCATTTGTACTTCGTGACCGCTTAGCTGCTTGATCAATGAATTAAACTCTCAACTAGCATACAGAGTATATGACCCAACCATCACGGACCGTGCAACCTGATAAGTTGACCAACTGATCGTGTATCTCCAACCTTTTGAATTACGTGCTATCGAACGACCGCGTTGTTCACACGCTCATCCCGCAGACCGATGAATACAAAGATCGTCATACACAGCAATCCAGTTGATATAATGCCCACGAACAGGCCATTTCATCAAACAGTAGTGTAGAGGAGAACGCACACACGAGTACTATATCCCCTTCTTCTCAACAACAACCATACGCCTTTTCGACACGATAACTGACGCAGGTTGACAAAGAGAATGCTGATCATTGCTGTTCTCACCGAAATCTCATCAACAATATCGCCAGTTGATGAGATAATGCTACCTATCTATGTGGAACTAGCCGCCTCCTCGAACGGGAGTGGGAATGCCCCAGTTCTGATGCAGAACTTTAAACTATAAAAGTGGGGAGCATATTTCACACAGGTCATCCGTGTCCTCCAATTTGTTCAACTTGGTCCGCATATTTTTGGCAGAGAGGTTAAGCAGGACAATATCATCCGCATGCTCAATGTCCAAATGTTCTTCTCCTGCTTGCAGAATGAACGCACTAAGCTTAAGTGATCCAAATATTTCACCGAAACTCCTTTACCAAAGAGGCAGTTTCAGAAAATGTCATCAGCAACCGAGTCGGAGGTAACCTTTCAGTCTAGGATTACCACAAACATCGACTACTCATAAGCTTGCAGATGTTTTGGGGCTAGTTACAATGGAAAATTAGTATCAACACACCCTCGACTGGATCGGAATCCTGTCTGCTCTTCAGGTGCCTTCCTTCCTTTGAGTTCAAGCAGCCGTCAATAACTTGGGCGCCATAGAAATTAGATAGATGTTTCTGTGGTTGCTACACAGGTTTTTGAAAATCGAATTAAACGTAAAGGAGCTCACCACGAAGTAACTGTTCCTTTTCCCAAACCATCTGAGTTTCGTCAATTTTAATACTAACTTCTATGCGTTATACTTGAAAGAGATGCAGCAGGCTTGATCCAGGAGTCTCGGTAAGCCTCAAGATCAGGGGCTACTTTTGTTTCCGACGTAGGGTCGTCTGGAACGTGATAGCTGACCTTTGGGTCTCTTCGTCCTTACAATACGATTATGGACAATTCAGATGTTGCATGAAAATACCCGGTTTAGACATTAGAAGAACGTGTAGCGAACAAGCTTGTTTTCGGAAAACAAGCTTGTTCGCTACACGTTCTTCTAATTCAGATGTTCCTTGAAATGCTCAATCCATCCGCCAAGCCGACTGGACATGATGAATGAACCGGCTTTTCCAAATGTTGTCGCACTTAAACCTACTCAACAACCAACACAGCCATGAATCAGGGCGAACAACTCTGTTTTTTTTCCTACAAAACAATGCTCATCCCAGCTTTTCGATTGTCAAACCATGTAATGCCCAGAGCTTTTGTGCAAACTTTCGGTCAGCATGCACTTCATCTCCTGGCAACTATCGTCGAATGCAAAGTTAGGTTGAATCGTGTGACGCTTGTTCACGAAATCGACATGACGGAACAGAAATCCAGTTAAGTCCCATGTGTACAGTTCATTCTGAACACACTTCTTTACAGAACACGTATATCAGTGCTGACATGAAGTGATGGGTAACCTATAGTTGAAACGTGAGTACAAGCAGTCAAGAATCCACATCACTTATAAACAGATGTATGTATACTGATACATCATTAGGAACCACACCATACAAAAAAATCGTACGTGTTGGATTTGTGATTTTGTGAGCAGAGCTGCTACGAGCTGGGTGAATCGCGGAAAGGTCGGAGAGAAAAGCATGATTTGAGTTGATTTCGGAATATGTCCGAACTCTTTAAGCATAGGCTGTATCAAGCAACATAAGTCTTGGAGACTGAATCCTGTTCATTTTGTGCCACGAGCCACCGCAAACCATGTGCGTATGGCTGCGTGCGTTGCACAGGACTGGGTAACGACTTGTGTATTTGTTGTGGCGGTGTTCTTGGTCAACGGCCATGCCAAACAATGAACAGGGTGATGTGTTGGTGACATCGATGTAAACTTTGTCGAAAGATCTGGAATGGTCGGCCTTGTTGTGCATTGTTGGGGCAGACAGCCACTTTCATAGACCGCATAACCTCTGAATTGTTGGGCAAGAGGTTATCAGTGTTGAACACAACATATTGAGGAGGGAGTTAGATTGGATGCGTACGTGAGTAAATCATCGGGGTAACTGGTGAACATGTATGGAAGCGTACACGGGGATGTGGTGTTGATTCCAACGTGCTGCTTGAGGTGATTGACGAATGAACGGGCAGTTTGGGATGGGATCTATCAAGTTGTTGCACTTTCACATTTGTTGCAATTTGTCCTTATTATTCGTCGGATTCTCACACCTGACTCAAACTGGGTAAGCTATTCGTTATTGCTACTCTATAGGTGTTATTATGCTTTCCTCGCTCGAATACCAATTACTTATCTTGCTTTTACGAGTGAAGGACCCTCGCTAAACTGACTGAACTAAGTGGGTACGTACTATAGCTTGACTCAGATTCAGATGGTTTCTCTAAGGTGCACGATAGTCATTAGCAAACTAACGCCACTTGTGCCTGACTGTCTTGTAATCGACTTGTGTCTACGGCTGCGATGCACAGGGCAGTCGCCATGTGATGCAAGGCTTCTTTCTCTTTTGAATTGCAGTACTCGAAATATAGAGATTGTGAAGCATACATATTTGTGACAAGCTTTCACTGCTGTTAGCGCGTTACGCTAAGACACCAATCATAAAACAGTCCCCTCTCATCCGAAGAAAGACGACTAAGTTGACAATTCGCATCCCCGGCTAGTAAGATGATGTCGAAATATTTAGTCAGCTTCGGAAAACAAGCAGTCCCCTCTCATCCGAAGAAAGACGACTAAGTTGACAATTCGCATCCCCGGCTAGTAAGATGATGTCGAAATATTTAGTCAGCTTCGGAAGGTCGACCAGGGTGTCGTAGAAGGCGTTCATGGTAGTGTCTGAACTACTGTCCGTTGCAGCGAATGACGATGTAATGAATATAAAACTCTATACTCATACGCGTTTACAGATATTAATTGACGTACTGAGTTTGACAACGCGCAAACTAATGTACATTGGAATTCAGTCAAGAAAGCACTGATGTGCTTTGAAACTTAATGCTACTTCCGATCCCATATAGTCACAGAATTCAACTTCCATGCCCTCGGAGACCTTGACTGGTTAGCACTCAGGTTGATGGTTAGAGACTGAGTTAAATGAGTAGAGGAGCTAGAAACGTGGCTTCCGGCTCCTGGTAGACAGTACACAAACGTCACACTTGAGAACGTGCCCGACAAAACAGCTTGCCTGTCGGAGAGCATGGAGAGTAAAATAGCTGGTATCAACCTGCTGTTCTGTCTTTAGAAAACAGTTATCACCGGAAAGTAAGGGGAAAATAGCAAAATAGGACAATAAAGAGATACTGACTGTACCCTGTCACCAACGGAAAAACGGTAACTACTGATACTTCCCGGTCGTTCCTACAGCCGAAGGGGATTGACTTGGGACGTCACTTTCAATCTCTAACTCAGCAGTCAGATCTGAGAAGTAACATGTGTGCGGTTTTCTTGGGGGATTATGCGTGCACCCGAGGACTCAAGAGTCTGAGACACTTGAAAAGATGAGACATGCCTAGCCCAAGGGCGCAGTGAATTAAACAATGATGACCAATTCTACTTACTACCGCGTGCAGCAGATGTATTCATGAGTACATCAGATATTCAAATAACACCAAATTACATTAGTCGTATTGGACAATCCGCCAGAGTTCATTGACAACCGTTGGGCGATCGAAATGCATTTCACTCAGAGGAATGTTTTCTATCCCCCATCCTTCGTATGTGAAACAAGGCTACTATAAAAATGGTTCCTTTGTGTACTCATGGAACAAGGTCCTACTACGTAAGCTCTCCAACGAAGACACTAGTGCGGCATACAACCTTATGAGCATAACGGCTTTTCATCTGGCTTCTACCCTTTGGCCTATCTGACAGGATCACGTTTGGTGAGACCTAAGTTCTAACTGACATTGTTCTTCGGATCAGTGAAGCGTATAAACCTGGCCGCCTCCTCAAAGTAACAGAACAGGTCATGACCTCTTCTGCTATGCCCGAGCAGCAGAATACTGAAGCTCATGTGCAGATCTTGTAACGGAACTAGATGAAGACTGGGATAGTTCTGGCAATAGACAATGACTGTATTCCCCAAGGCAGTCGCCAGCAAAGATTCTAGTCAGCATATGAACACCCAGCCTACTTTATACACCCTTTCGGAGTGAGCAAGTGAGCCTTCTTAACATTTACTACCAAATATCGCTCACCATTTACATCATCGCATACATGTTAACGCCAGGTGATGCGCGCAATCGACGGCAGACATCAGTTGCCTGACAGTGGATGAGTGTTTAAGTCCTTCTTCCTGAACAGCCAGGGTTTATAAAAGTAAGGTACCATCGCCCTCACTGTTGTCTTGTATACGCAACAGTTTAACCAAGCGAGATGCATCTTTACTTACAGAGATCAACTAAGTTGCCGAAGACCACTTTAAGCTTGGCAGGACGGACTATTAGTTGAGGTCCCATACCTCTCCCGTTGCTGGAGCAGACCCTCCGAATGCATGAACTGATCGACGACCTTCAAAACCTCATTATATGACACTACATCAACATAACTACCGCGAACTTACAAAACCACATTACATTTTAAAGCATCATAACGCATTCTGGTCTACTTTCCAAAACGCGATATATTTGGCAGTCATTTGAACTACTTGGAAACCATTAATCAACAATGCCTGAACGTCGGCATAGTTGGAGTCAGTCGGTTTTCCGCCAGTAAAGCGACGAACACCGCCAATTTGTGAGGATAGTCTATAGACCACTATTAGTTTGTCAATTACAAAATTTGGCAAAAATTTTAAAATTGGATGGCTTTGTTGCAAGCTACTTCTAGTGCTTAGTTTACTAGATAGCTCTAGACTCTGTAGATCTGTAGAATCTAACCTGAGCTAGAGTATGAGAACAGACAGCAACAACAATATGCTAAAATACTTGTTCTGTGAGCTGGATCCCGGGAAAAGTTGCTAGAACTGGGGACTAGGTGCCTAAACGACAGGTTGAGAAAAACAGTGAAAGAGGAGTTAGTTGTAGCGTATTTTTACCCTTTTGTTCTGCACTCATTTTGCGCTGCGAATCGCTCGATGCAGTATTGGATTAGTGATACTGTGGGAAGCAACGGTTGTTGGTGAGTTGAGATGATGGTCTAGGAGGACGAAGGATTATGGTTCACATCCGAAATCACTGGCTGAAAAGCTCGCACCGCAAGACAGCGAACCAGAATTAGATCCGCCCTCCGGCATGGGAAACTACCCCCATTCCAACTCCCAACTTGAACAATCAGGGGAAGATCGTTAGTCGAACCTCCATTTATTGGCCTATCCGGCATGGTTAACCCTGTTGGATCATCACAACTTCCAGTTTAGCAAGTCACCAGAATGCGTCAGAGTCTACACGTTTGTAACGTGCCCAGTAGCTGGGGCATGTGTTTTTGATGGTTACAATGCCAGTGAGAGTTAGGACCAGGTATTTACCAAGGACCCCTAATTCTGACGTTATTTCAGATGACGTTCTTTCAGGCTGGACTATTGTTATTCCTGTCGAACAGGTAACACTAATCGTGTGTCGTATGCAATTCACATGGAAAACGTATGCTTAGTTGGACCCGTAACCCGAGTGGTGAAAAAAACGGGTACGAACAGCACTGCGTTCAGTTTACATGTGACTCGCCCAACTTGTCCCGCATACCATGCGTTGCTCGGCGCGGATGTCTGCCTGCCAATCACAGTGCTGAATAAGACTGGAACAACCGACTGAGGATGCGGTGACACATGACAGAGATCAAGGGAAAGTTTCAGTTTCAATGTGTTCTACACTTATAATTGTAGAGTTTTTCCGTGTATTTGTTCCCTTTTGGTAAGGAATGCGTGGTCAGTGGTGCGCACTATACCATCCTCAGCTGATGACGGTTATTACGATTTTGTGTTGAATTTCGTCGCCTTTCACTCAAAACGGTTTCATCGGTGATTCAATGTCAAACCCCGCATTCATTTTGTGCAAACTAACACTTGAGTTAATTCGACAAAAATTATGCACTCACATGAATTTGTGTTCATGATTGATCTATCGTGAATTAATTTCCTACCTAATTTTTCACTTTTAACAGTTTGGATGCAACTCACTATCAGCATTTACCTGTAGTTCATTGATATTTGTTTAAACTGAAAATGTATCAGAAATGACAGGTTTATTAGTTATGTATTTGTGGTTATACGAGGTTTTCCACTGAAACAGTTAGTGGCATGGAGCGCAGCACTTTCCGAGGATGTTTCGGCACCAAGTTCTCTTGATGTACAGTTAAAGGGTACATGTGTCTACAGGACAACTTTAAATTGTGCGCGCACATAGTGTATTTTTTTAGAAACATATTCCTGACTGTATGTCGTGAGAATATTCCTAATCTAAATTTGATACAAACTGCGGAGACTCGCCGACTCATTGAAGTCACATCTTGTGCAGCTCAAAACTCACAGCATGCACTTTGGTCTATGCGATCTGATATGGCAAACGTGACGAAGTGATTAACATTTACGAGTCCATCAAAATCCGTAAATCGTCTGCTATTCACTGGTGAAAACAGACAACTAGAGAAAACTGACCACTAGAGGTAACATAATTTTCGTACCAACTGGAGCGAATCGGTGATTTACACCGGACGTGATTCGAACATTGGTAAAAGTGCAGGTTACCAGTATTTTATTCACACGTATGGTGTAGCGAAAAACATCAGGACGTATCAGTCGGCTAGGAACACCGGTCATCATGTGAACAGTAAGGCGTGCCAACATGCACATAAACTGATCGATCAATCGAACATTGGAGTAATCAATTGTATTATTATTGGTCGAAAACCAGACGAACAATCAATTAATGAAGATAAGGTAACTGGGAATACATTACGTGAACAATAACGTGCGTCAGGGTGCGAAAGGGGCCCCAGCATGATAACAGAGGCATCATTATAGTAATGTTTATTCGAAATGTTTATTCGTTAGAAGTCAACATCACAGGCTTGCGCGACGTAGGATCGAAAACTACGACAATTTTGGGCTAGCATTTTGACAAACCTGCAAACTTCGAACAGTTACATGATATACGTCCATAAATTTAGTGCAACAAATCGTGGAATTTAGTAACGTTGTGGAGTGCACGTGCGTTGAACAAGAATGATCTATCAAGTGAATATTCACCTCCATATATTTGTACTGTTGTCAAGCCAGATCGTTTAATTATAAGTGTTGAGGAATTAACAAACTAGCATGTTCATAACAGAATTATCAGAGATATAGGATGCATATACAGTGTATTACTGAAAACCACTCCATCGGAATCGGAATATGTAGCGCCACGATCACGTGCTACGTTCCCTAATCTTGTTAACGGTAAACAATCAAGTTTGTTATGCAGACAAAATTGTTAGATGTTTGACTGGAAACGCTTACATCGAAATTAAGGGTATGAAGGAAAAATGGGAAAATATACCTTTACTCAACCGTGTCAACCCCACCCTCACGTTCCAAAAGTACTCCACTTTCTGATCGCAGTAATTCTACAAAGCCAAACAGCTCGCAGAAACGTCACACAAGTAAATCACGGTAGAAAAAAAACACTACAGCAAACAAACAAGTCTTTGTGCGATCAGAGTTCATCTCTACTGTAAAGTCATACAAAAATCCTTTCAAACTGATCATAGAATAACAGATGAAACATTCTGCTTCCGTCTGCAGTAGCCCCCTCGAGCATATCATGTAAATGATTCGCGGTGCCCTGATAGCGCGGAATCTGTGGGGAATAGTTAGAATGTTTTGTGTGATCGATAGAGCGTGCCATCGGAGTTGTACTGAATGTTAAATGGCACCCTCGTCTGTTAGTTGCTAAATCCACGTTCAGGTAAGACATAATTATCAATCCGTCCAGTCGATGTCAGTTTTCCGGTATCAATATTTGGTTTGGTGAAATCCATTTTGATTTGTCTTGAAATTCTAGCTTGACTTTTATCAAAATTTTAGACATTACAGTTGTAGCATAAATATTAACTAACGTGGTTGCCTGTTACTCACATTCTAGTTTAAAATGGAGTTAGTATACGCGATATGTTCATATCGCCTTCTTCGAATAGGGGATATAGAAAACCCATCAATTACCAGTAGATTTGCACACCTATTGTACCATGGGTTTCGCTTACTTCATGTAAAGGCTACGAACGTTGGGGCCATTTTCCTAGCGAATACACTGCTAACTGGTAGTTTAATTCACTGTGACCTAAACTATGCACACTTTACGTGTGTTGTGAAACAATGTTCTCGAAGTAGATTGTTGATAACGAACGTGAAAATACCGATACCAGGAAGAACGACCCCGTCACTGTACATGTGTAGTGAATGTCATGTGGAACCTGACGATAACCGTTGAAGTAGTAAACATTATCACGATATGACGAAACACGTGGGGCCAGGACACAAAACTTAGTGGGTACACAGCGTGGACACACGCACATAAGCAAAACAAGCGTGACTTGTTCACCGCAGGTGTGGTTGGTCTAACAATAAGGCAGCCAGGAGGGAGAAACTTACTGACTTAGGACAAAGAGTCTGTCAGCAGCGAATGCAGCCAACGATAAACGTACACGACAGAGCCACTAGCTAAAACAGTGGGAGCTCGATATAGGTTTCAGCCAATTGTGGAGATCGATCGAAATAAATGGGAACAGTGAAACGCTGACATTCAGCATATCACCCAAAATGAGTATTACAATGTCATATAATCTTATCGTTTCGTGGGAATCACAGTGATCGTTCACTGACCTCAGCAGGATAACACCGAATATTATTGTGAGAGGGTCACTATTAGAGTCATGATTCTTTACCACGACCACGGGATTACCCGTATCATTCTGACTGGTAAGACGTGCCCCGCGTCCCACTAGCGCACTGACGTGTTCGACCGTCTCTGTTTTACTTACTCTGATTCATTATTTGCTTACGGCCAAGCAAATTGGCTGCTGTTTGCTGCCGCATCGTTATTTGGCTCCGTAATCGCTCTGCTTAGACTATACACGTGATCAACTGTGTTGGTCTGTTTTCCACCGTTTTCTGTGAATCTAGACGGGTCGAACTAAGCGTCCTCGATCACTGAGTGAACCATCCGCACAGTCATTAGAGGACACAACAGGTGCCGAGCAGTTCAGGATGGAATCAGAGGTCGCTCACCTCGACTCCTATCGGACTTCGATCGAAAACAAATGGCGTTACCATGATCAACAAGATTTCCAATCTGACCGCAATAGTTCAATAAGAACCCGTGGAACTGTCTGTAACAACACCCTCATAAGTTTGACTATTAAAGAAAACTGAAGTTTGAACACAAAAACTTCACTAAACAATGAAAGTAGTGATTGGTAATACATGCTGCTGCAACGAATTCTCACGTCCCTTTAAAAGGTTGATATTTACAGCTTTGGAGTTCTCATATCAGTAACTAGTTTTAGCCCTGTGTGTAGATCTTGGTATCAGACTACTTTTAGAACATGCTGGAAGTGGCTTGCGATCAGGTGTTATATATTAGCAAACTTTTAACAATTGATCCGTCCATTTTAGGTCCACGTACATATAGTAATCATTAAAAATGTTTAAGTTCATGAGATTACATTTAGATGGTTCGGAAAACCTATATTAATTTGAACTGTGTTTAGAGTGCTTGATCCCCAAGGGGACCAAATTAATATACAAATTATAGACAAAAAAACGGTAGTTCAAATCCCACAAGTTATGTCAAATGAATTTATGAGTTATGGGTTATGTCAATAAATATGCAGGAAACATGAAAGATGAAAATACAGCTTCTCTAGTACAATAGAAATCGATTAATCTTGAACTGTGTTTAGAGTGCTTGATCCCCAAGGGGACCAAATAAATATACACAATTATAGACAAAAAACGGTAGTTCAAATCCCACAAGTTATGTCAAATGAATTTATGAGTTATGGGTTATGTCAATAAATATGCAGGAAACATGAAAGATGAAAATACAGCTTCTCTAGTACAATAGAAATCGATTAATCGGACCGTCGGCTGACCGGTCCAGCCAGACACTTGATCCAACGTGGCTCAATTGGAGTGTCTATTATTTCTGTACTGCAAAGGACACCGGATAATCTAACTACCGAAACACACAATCAGTCCAAAATTTATCTTGTCTTGGAATTTGCACATTTCAGACTCTCATGAGACGCGGAATTTCATTACGCTACTTCATATTTTTTTTACAAAAGATATATCTGTGGGTGGTAGACAATTGTGTCAGCTGCATAATTTGGTCTAATCCTGGTTTGTCTGAATTTTTGCGCACACGGTTGTGGAATCAAAGGCCTAGGGCGTGTTTACGAAACCACCCGCTACGTTTTATAATAAACTGGGAATAGCCATGGCATGGCAGATTAGCGTTCCAGCTGTTCTGTTAAGTCGGCAAATTAACTATCTCATCTGTGACTAGTCTACGATAAACGTAGCATGCCCAGTCCACTGCGAGTTTAGCACGTTTCCAGCACAGTAACCAGACTCATTACATTCCCACATTCGCTTCTCAGGTGTTCACGGGTAAACAGATTGCGACATTTTTGACTTGGAGAACGTTCCCATTGACAGCAACGTTAACATTGAACAAAAACGAATTTATTGCCATGTTCATTACTTAAACGTTTCCTACACAGTAACCACCATATGACTTGAGAAATTAACTCATAAAGACCGATTATCTCTTACAAATCGGAGTGATGGGCATCCACGATGTGATTACCGTAATCTTGTAGCTTTTTCGATACGTCCATGGGGACGATGATAAGAGACGGAGATAGATAATCCAAAGATGCTGGAATTGATAGGGTTGTAGAGAAGTGGTTCAATGGGCAAGTGCTTGTGACATCACTATTTTTGGCCCAATCTAAAAATGTAGGCCGATATACTGGGAATGCCGTTTGAAAAATAAACCTCTCCGGTTGGTGACTAGTGGTTTAAAGGGTGTGAACAGAAAACAAGTTTACGTCAAAATCACTGTCAGTAAAATGAAAGACGTTGATACGTGAGAAGTTACTAGCTGAGCCAACAACATTCCACTCGAAGCTGTCCAACGATCCGCCCAGCGCAACATGGCAAGGAAGCTACAGAACTGCTCCAGATAGTCCCTTGGAAATTCGTACTGACATTCCAATTAAATCAAAAGAAGCTATGAATGGCATAACAGTTCCAGCATACATAACCATGTGCGGTTGCAACCACCATCCTCTGTCATACTGATTCAAAAAGATCTAAAAGCAGATATCTTTTCGATATTATCCGGTGTTTTTTGGAAAACACTGAAGTAGGTTCACTGATCACTTGATAACATGACGATGGAAAAGGGTGACCCGACTGGACGGGTTCCAAGCGTCTACGGTTGATATCATGTTCAATGAAGGTGGAGAGTAAGCAGAAAGAAACTGTCGTTTACTAAATAAGCCTCTGGGTAAGTCACAACGAGATAGAACCAAACGAGATGCCGGCCTAACGTTAGGTCAGTGGTGCAGTGATCAACACAGTTGCCTCGTGAAACGTGGCCGGAGTTCTAGTCCAGGCCGTGGCAAGGATGTGCACTACCGCAAACTCGAGTCCATTGTTTCTTCGTAACAGATCGACTGAAAAATCTACGGGAATGCGACAGCTGTGATTAACTGTGGGTGATGTTCGGGTTTTTTTTTGCACAAACAAAATCCACTGCAACTCATCAGTACTTAAGTGCAGGGTTCGTGACGTTTCAACCAGCTTGGAAAGACCTTACCAAGGGGTACGCTAGGAAACCCACAATCCTTTTGGTTTCGATTTGTTATGACTTGACCAAAGACCTTCTAAGTAATAATAACTAACACAGTGAGTACTTCATTTTTTCCCGTCCGCTCAACTTATTATTGAGATGTTTTAACTTTTATTAACGACGTCTATCTATCGTACTGAAGTGGTTAACCATAATGGGTTGGTGATTGACAAATTCAAGACCAAATAGTTCCTAATTTATCCCAAAAGATAAACACGCGGATAACCAAAAGTGGACTGAAGATGGGCTGTCGAAAACGTGATAGTCCTAGTCTGAAAACACCTTATCAGTCCTAAACACGACACACTGCCGGAAATTGCATCAGACAACCATATAATGTTGCAGCCTATACAACGTAGCTATTACTTTACAGACAACGTACAGCTTCGTCATTAACATGGTGGAGGCATCAAAGACAAAATTTCAAAGAAAGGGGCACAACCGTAATCTTGTAAAATGGGAAAACAAGCTATTCTGAGCCGAAAATATCAGTAAACTGCGGTCGAGATTATGTAATCACGCTCTAGAACGATGTGTCATATACTCATTCCCGAGTTACCGTTTAGACTACAATCTTTGTCACGAGACTTGACAGAGAGATTATACATTTTCACAACACCGTTATTGTGCTAACGTATGGACAGAGGAAGCACCGTCCAGTAAGGATAGTTATTCGTAACATTCCAACTAAATCACAGCAGTTGGTACAAGACGATCGCTAATCAACTGGCTCTGACCAGTCGAAAACTATCCGTAGTAGGATGAATCAACGTGCGTTAGTCAGTGCACACTGACCCGAGGAACATGGGCTCCCAGTCTCGCACGCGTGCATAAATCACTGAATGTAAACACAGGATGGGTGTGGGGGGAGAAAAAGTGGTCACACATTAGCCACATTCCGCATACAGTTATGCATACACCCTACCATTGTGTGGTGTATTTTTGAGTACAACAATGCCTTTGACGTCGTTAACTGATATACACATTAGGGACATGGTCATTGAGGATTTTGTTGAGACCGCAGAGGACACTTAACCTGGGAAGTCGTTTGTTGCAAAACCTCTATTACATGTGTGTGAAAATATCGAACGACGAATGCAAGCACTATTTTGCACAGCTGACGTGTATTCACATCCTTGACAATAGTGCAACCACATTCTCTTTGGTAACAGGTTACGTATAGAACATATACACGTTTCTACTAGTCGCTTTTGGTTCCGTGTCTTGCTGGCGTTTAGACCTGTCCTTTAGGTTCCGCGCGCACGAGTCGTGCTATACTGCTCACAAATGATCACATATCACATTAGTCACGTTCCGGATCCAAATTATGCAAACATTCTACCAACATGTGTTGTATTTTTGAGTACAGTAGTGTTTTTATCGTAATTAATCGTTAGACACTTCAGTGATGTGCAGTAATTTGTCAGCCTAAGTAGAGATTTAAGAGGAACTGTCAATCACACCATCAGTTACGCCCGTCAGTACTACTAAAGTTTGATAATACCGTTCAGTTTGGTCACAGATAAAGTAACGGAAAACCGTTTAGGGTATCCGCAGAATCCAGACACTGACGACCTTCTCGACGGACCTGGACTAAGCTGATGATAAGATATTGCTGTCTGACAATTTTCACAGGGAGCAGATTTTGTCAAACACTGTTGTATCCAGTAAGTCTACAAAGTTTTTAGTAAGGCAGGTGGTGTATCGTAACAAATAGATTAGGCGCAAGAAATGGTCGAATGCAATTGTTGATGTAACATGAAAGAAGAAGCATGGATCAGTACAAAGATCGATCGTCTTGACTAAGTGACTGCAAGACTAATCAAGCAAGTCAGTGGGAAACAACACAGATGTGGCAAGGCAGTACGCTCGAGTAAACAACATACGTACCCAATTGTAGGCACGCACACAGTGCATGTGCGCGCGCACCTCACCACAGACGGTCAACACACACGTTGGATCCGAGGGAACACACCTTCTTTTTCTTTGTCAAAGTTTGTCAAGAGATGACGAAATCTTTCAGACCGACTCAGTGGCAAGGGAACAGTCGTTTGTCAAATGCATCACTGTTAGGCAGGAGCTGTAGTAGGCTTCCTTTAGGTAGTGGCGTAAACAAACGTTATGTCCTGAACTTTGTCCTACTCTGTAGACTCGATATAAGTAGGGTTTCAAAAGTTGTCGAAGTTCAAAAGGACTTTGCACCCGTTCACGTGTATTCTTTTCGTGTTCAAACGCGTGTATCGCGTGTGCAGGTATGGCCCAGTTGATCGTAATTCATTTGATAGGCAGCCCGTTTCTCCCCTCATCAATCTTGAAGTCTTCGTTCTGTAATTACACTGTATCCAGTTGCGCCTGTGTCTGTTTCCGATACATCAACTGAGAAAGCGGCATATCCGTAGCCGTATATGTTGTTTTCCAGGTTGTCAAAGCTGCAACTAGGACTTCCTCCCACTGTTCATCTCCAGAGGTGATCAGCTGAATGGACTCTTTCAATGTGCGACTAAGGCACTCAACAATTCTAGAGGCTGTCGGATTGCATGGCTCAGTGTTCGTGTCACATACTATTCCGCCGTAAAAGTTACACAAATTCAATACAACGAAAGCACTGTCCATTGAAAATAACCATTCCTTCACGTACGCAAATTTTCTCAAATATTTTTCGCAGTCATTTCATGATCATAAACTTATTGGCTCCACCACAGGAAAAGGTTCCAGAATATTTGATGTACGAGCACGTTGCCACAACCCAGCAGATCTCATACTGCGGTGCAAACAGTCTGGTAATGTCCGTCAAAAATTCTTACGAAGGCTGCATATGGTATTTATTAGGCAGAAAGGATGGCCTAATGGACGCAGCACCTCGATCGGAATTTTCACAAGCAACGTATTCTCTAACTGTTGATTCTATGCGGCCGACAACACCTCAGAACGTATGTGGGAGCACAAGTTGAACGACGCCATCCACCTACATGACATGAATATTTTGTCTTGGCATGGGGAAACCTTTAATACAACCACCTCGTCCCCTCTTTTAAGGTGACTGCAATTGATAATTGAAAGGTAAACGGCTACATTAAATTGGTGATGATTTCTCGAAAACAGTGTAACATAAGCAAATCCCGGATTACTCATAATATTACTCGAACAGCCTGAAAAAAACGTGACGATGGATGTGACGATAAGAATACTGGACTCCTCTTATAGGCACTGTAAGGAGTTGCTCTAGTGAATAAAGTGAAATCTAGTTCCACAAAAATAAACAAAATGTCTCCCATATCTCGAGACATACAGCACCAGTGTCAGCTTCCAGTAGTTTTGGTGCTCTCGGGGAGTCCACAATACTGGACTCATATGGTTTTAATGCATGAGCTGTTTCGGCACTTGAAAAAATCTTAAATTCGATCTCGGTACTAGTTTGACGAACGCATGAAACGGTTCATGATCGACAGATGAGGACATAGTGATGTGATTTACTGCGAGGTCGGCGAGCGGAACTGAGAGTTGGACAGGTCTTGTCGTTTGCATGGTGCTGTGTACCACTACAACGGTATCAACTGGCCCGAGTGATAGTAGACGAAGTGAAAGGAACAGATGTTACAAGCCGATAATTTTAACTGCTTCGAAAATAAACTGACTGATATAGATTATGAGTGTTTGCATACTCGTGTGAATGACAAATGTTCGATAACAGCTCGGCAAATTCGAGCGTTGCAAGAACTTAAATTAAGAAATGTTATAATCCTAAAGTCAGACAAAAGCTCCAGAGCAATAGTCATGGCTAAGACGAGCTACGTGAAAGAAATGCCATCAATCTGAGTGACGACAAAAAGTTCAACACCCAGAAAAAGAAGAAAATATTTGCCTAATAAAAGAAGGAATCTGCCAACAGTTAGAAGTAATTCTTAAACATGGCTGGATAGATGAAAAGACACACAAATACCTAAAACCCGGCGGCTGCTCGTTGCCTCAACTGTACGGTCTTCCCAAGACCCACAAGCAGGGTATGTCACTTCGACCTATATTAGCTATGTCAAATTCACCTCGGCACAAACTGGCTAGTTGATTGGTCAGATTATTGAAGCGCATCTCGAAAAATTTGACAGCTACAAGCCTCATCTAAGTACGTGCAATTTCGGTATGGCGTTAAGTTACTGTATATCAAGAATGAACATATGTGCTCCATAGATGTTCAGTCTCTCTTTACCAATGTCCCCTTGAGAGAAACTGTGGACTGTGTGTGAACGTATTGTTGCGGAAAATATTCCTATGCCCATCCCAACTGATTATCTAAAACGTTACTTCTATTGTGTACAGAGAATGTCCGTTTTAATTTCCTAAATACACCATACAGACAAATCGATGGAGTAGCAACGGGGAATCTACTAGGCCCCCTTCTCGCTAACATTTTCATGATCATGATAGAAGGGCAACTATCATACTACAGACGCTATGTAGATGATACCTTGGTCATTGTCAAAAGTCGAGAGCTATCTGAACAATTTGTCTTGCGGCTTAACGGCATTCAT
>LOND01020158.1:0-19201 GCA_014220965.1 Paragonimus kellicotti
TTCTTTTGTTACAGTGCTGTTATGCTGCATCAAGTTTATGTGCATTATCCAGTAGTACTTTACAGCCGCACCATACTGCTCACGTTTTCGCCAACTAACTGACTGCCGGAGACATGGTTTGGGTAGTCTTGAATTGCTACTTGTCTTTTAGCATGCTAAAATCATAAGGGAAATCAACGAGTTCCGGTTGAAATAATAATAATGTGCGAAACAATTTATGTACTTTTTTAGGCTTATCAGAAACCTGGTGAACCTGATTAACAATTCTCTCATACAGTTAGATATGAGAGTTACAAAACCAGACGACTTGTTTGATTATTGAGATACACAACAAACCGATGCATCTTCTGAAATAATATTCAGGTATGTGAAATATTCAAATGACGAATGTAGAATTGTAAATTTTGGACCATCGTTCGAAATGTCCTCTCGCCTTCAACATTCAAATGTGATGAAAATGAAGAGTGAGATTGCTTTTTACAAATGTGTTGTTGAATGGATTGAGAATAACACGACGTTATGAGCAAATTGTAATACTACACGTTCCAACCACCTCGGGTGACCTTCCTCAGGAGTGTTGTAATCGAAATCACATTAACAAAGGAACAGAGGTCACGTGGGATTTGCCGTGATCAAGTCAATCTGCGCTACATCTGAACTGATTGGTCTAAGTGGGACTGAGTGATTTGGATAAGATGTTTCCGTGTCTGGTGTTTGTCCACCCACATCACCCTGCAGACGGGTTTGGCAGCACTGCGGATAACGCAAGCGTGTTGTGAGAAAATAGTGACAGGAAATCCCACATAACCTTTGTTACATTTTTAGTGTGATTTTGCTTACAACACTCCTGAGGAAGGCCACCCGAGGTGGTTGAAACGTAGAGTATTACAACTTGCTGTTAACGTTGTGTTATTCTCATTCCAATTTAACAAACATTTTTGAACAGGACGTGCGAACTGTTTGACTTCACTCGCACTAAATTTGTGACGGATATTTTGTAACTGTGAAAACAGCCACTGAGAGCCCATGATTAATCGATAGCTCCCTAGGCAACGAAAATATTTACATTTCTGGTGCACAGAAACAACTAGTTCGTGTTGATTAATTACTTGCTAGCTGATCAGCTTTTACTGTTTGCTGTACAAGCGTTCGTGCGAACCTTTAGAATGCATTGGGGTCTATCAAATATTACAAAAGATGACGCTATAATTAACAGGTTGTTTTTCTGTTTACTGCTCCGCATAGGTTCTTTGCTCACTGCAGTCGACATCCAAGTGCTCGGGAAAGCTGAGTACCAGTCACAGAGTATTCTAGTCAAACACTTCTACGCAAATACCGTACAGTGCCTAGTTTGATGTCACTGTCGCTGCACTCTACACGCCAATCGCACGAGCATGAAGGTCGGAGTAAAAGTGCAAGCCAGGAAGAAAATATCTATCACTGATAGGCTGTAATGCGAGCAAATATCTGGTCTAGTGTTTCCTTACCAAATAAACTAACCAAAATAATTATCTGTGTGATTGCTGATGTCAACGGTGTGGCATCAATTTTTTTGATATGTATAGCATTCAGCTATCTCCATCAGGAACGTAATCGTCGGTTCGTGTTTATCTTTTCTAGTGCCTGTCAGCAATTTTCGTGATTCCACCAGTGTAGTACTTTCCAAAGCACCTGACGGAACTATCACACCTAACTGATAGGTTGAAAACCTGTCACTGATTGATATGCGAATTGAAAACCCTCTTGTTGCCAGAACTGAATTCACTGTGTTCCCTTCTGATTGAATGCTATCCTATGTTTATAAACATATGATGATATGACCAACAAGATTTCATGTCAGCTAGTGGGAACCGTGTGTTAAATACTTCGTGAGCAACGAACAACCTAGTGACTAACATTTCATAATGCTACATCTCCGAATTCCGTTTCTTTTGTCGCACTGGTGACATATTCACGTCAATCAATCGCATTTTCAATGATTTAAACCGATAAGCATCAAGCATTCGTAATTAAGTCCATGGGCACAGTAGGATATACACATTCTATTTACTGGTTATCTTAAACATCATTTTCATTTCGAAACGCAATGGTTTGTTTCCAGAAGCCGATGAGATCGAACCACCATATTTCGAGGAACGTGAGTACTACCTATACGCAAAATATAAACATTTAACTTCTTACTATACTGACATATTCGAAATATTTGTGGTTCGTGGAGTTATTCTCAAAAATTTACTTGTGTGACTGGTATTAATACCACCGCAGCCATGCTGATTGCCAATAATATGAGTGTGCTATTTCTCTCAGATTTTTTGTATTGTAAATAAATCTATTTTTGTATAAAAACGGTTGAACCATGAAACCTGGTGTATGCGGACATTTCATATTGAGGAGTGAGTATCAATTTTATAACAACATGAAATAGTTAGGGTTCGGGATGGATAAACCTTCGGCGAGTTAACAAAAGTCTCCATTTGCAGGACAGCGTTGAGTTCACTAACATTATTTCCAAAGCATGTGGGACCGGCTTCAGTCGATTGGATGTGACCCCCTTTTTCTCACAGAGATGGAACCGACTGTTTATGAGAAAATAGTTTATACGGAGCTGCCCTTCGAAGTTGATTGCAATATGCATCAAACAACGTAACGACTTATTAGTTCGATTGAACGAACGTTTAATGCAGTCAAACAGTTTGTAAATTTTCGGACCCTAAAGCTGCCTGTGCGCATAATTAAAGGAGACCAGGTTGTCGGTGCCATCACACATTGTGTCTACCGGTTCATGTGTGGCTGCGAAGAAAGTTACGTAGGCAGTACTAAGAGGTGCTTGTGTTCCAGAGTGAAGGAACATTCGCCAAAATGGGTGCAGATCTCTGTATTGCCGAGGGACGGCAACGTCGTTTGGACAAGAAATCAACCAGTATCCAAAGTCGCAAGACAACTCTTCATCAATGGTAGCGTTATCAGCCCAGCTTGTGCATTCAGAAGCATATAACCTCATTCAATTCTGAGATACTTGAGGTTTACTGAGGAGCTCGAAATCAGTCAAATAAAGCCAGGTCTGTTTGGTCAGAAACAATTGTTTGTGAACTCGGCCTTACCCCGGACATGGTGATTTTTCATCTCACACCAGTCGTATAGTTATAGCAATCATCTAACTGTTCAAAATAAAACTCGTTGCACGTTATTGTAAATCTGATGACCACATGTCACAACGAAATGTACCAGTTTTCATGTTTTAACTGTTCTGTTCGGACGTCCGAAGGAAACGAACTGTTTCAACCATCGATTTTTTTTGCTTTCCTAAAGGAACGGTGGATAGCATTTCACACGCTTGTTCTGAAATGAAGTCGAAGACATTGACAGGTGAGCCAACCGATTAGTTTTTTCACTACTCATTGACATTTCGGTCAACTTCAACGGAATTTCGCATTTTTCTATTGATGCCTGCTCGACTGTGTCATACAAACTAAATCAACATTAAAGTTTTGATAGATCTAATATGCCTTTCTCTAAAGTCAGTCTGCCAGTTTTGACAATTTTAAGTAACAGATGTAATCGGTTGCTAAACTGGTTTTGTGCGAATTTACTAACGACAGTTAAGTAATAATCACATATAAAACAGTCCATAACAGAGAATTATGCTGAGGAGATTCATCATCACACTCACTTTAGCGTTTGCATGTTGAAAGGTAAAAACTACAGAATATAAAATCGGTTGTATAAAAAGCAAACAAATAAATGATCCGTCACGTGAGACCTACCTTAAGTTAATTATTTAGTATTGGTTGAGTTATTATTATATTGTTGTTTGTTATTCAGAGTGGACGTAAATTTACCTTGGGGCCAAGCGGAACATAGAACGAGGCTCTTGAATGAGGCTGAAAGTAAGCCATGAGAATAGCCTCTGAACGAGTTAGCAGAATAAAATAATGTGTAAACTTAAGTCATAGATGATTTATACAGTGGAAGAATGATACGTGATACAAACAACGAATTTAAATCGGTACATTGTATTTATGGCACAGTAAGAATAACAGTTGAATAACAGCAAGTTGGATTCTTCAGTGTGCAAATTGTGAAAGTGATGAGCAGATTCATCTTGCAATATCTAAGCATATCATGTCACGATCAGCTCTAACAAGATAATCAGTTACGCGTTAGGTCGCAAGTTATAACATCATACAATTCAAACGTGCTATACAGGTATTCACCACCGCATTGTGGTTAGCACTGTAGAACACTGATGACAGTGAGACTACAAAACTCCAAACCAGATTGACAATTGTGACTTCTCAGGACCGGTTTCAACTTATTCAACATATCTTTCCTCGGTAGCTGACTGAGTTCAACAAACAGAATATCAAACGATCACCAACAAACACTAATTATAATTATACCTTGTTGGATGCGTCCTAATGAGCCAGAGTGGATCCAATGAAGGCGGTTTATTTTCCGATGTGGTTCGATATCGACCTATAAACTAAACGCCTGTGTGAGAATTTTGAAATTCTGAAAGTATATGTGCGCAACTGATACGTTTGCGGTATCGACGGCCCCAAAAGGCTACATACTCCGATAATCCGGCTGAATGACTCCTTACTGTGATGAGGTATATTGTCTATTTTTTGCACAGCGGCCACAATGTATTCGACTACTTTATCAACAAGAATTGTTTTATTAACTCTACTGTCTAATTTTGTTTCATGACTGACAAAACCTGTCTATCCGTCAGCTAATGATTTGAAGAAAATCACGTTCAAAATATGACTGTTAGACTACTCACCTTAAGTTTTGTTTACATCAGTTCAGAGTTTCTACGGTTTTTCACATTATTAAAAATATAGTGTCATTCTTGTGGCAAAACTCAACATTTCGAGATCGTTTCACCGATCGTCCATTATAAACTCGAAAGAATGAAAAGGTCTGTGTTCAGTAATTGTTTCTTCTATAAAACTGCACTGACGTGCGGTTTGAAAAAACAATTTGAATTTCTAGGCCTCTGATATTTTTTTTGTGGTGAGACAAATTTCCACGATTTCTTTCCTGTCTCAGCCACAATCTGTTGACCCATTTTCGCCTAAAGCAAAGTCTAAACAAAGCAATTCACTTCAATTTTCGCTCAAAATTATAAGCAGAAATCAGCGTATTTTTGCAACCTGATTGGAAATCAGTAGAGGCTCGTGAGAATCTGGACGAATTCTCTCCGTGATACCAATGCCCGGACTTATCAGTGTCAGGCTGTGAAAGCCTGTGATTCTACTCTCAAAATGTGCTAGCACCGATATGAATATGATTTATCCATTCACACACTGAGTACCGGGATTCGTCAGATTTGGTCTTAACAAAACCATTCGCCATGTTAGCAAATTGCAAAACGATATAAGAATTCAAAGTCAGGCAGCTTGTTCAAAATTCCCAGCTGGGGAACATATCGAGAACTATGTGAATTGGGGCGCGTTCAAAGTTGGTCGCGGTTGTTGCATTCTCATAAACACTTCCAGTCTGTCTTTTGGAAAAATGGGCCGGATCCGAGAGACACACACCACTATCATGGACGAAATTAGAATTTCGGCCGTACTTCTATGAGACACTCAAGCTGATTATCAGCATTACATCAGGTAGAACTGAACGGACAGTCGCACAGGCTCATACATATTTTCCTGTCTGATTGCCCGAGTGCCTCGAGCGAAAACACAGTTACTGCCCTGCCAACTCCAGTCAATGGTCTCACATAGGACTATTCTATAAATCACAGTTCATTAAAACTATCCGGCGATATTTCGACTATCGGTAACTTATGACGGATTTTGAGCAGATGTTTATAAACAAAGTTCTGAGTGCCCAAAAGTTACTTGTTTTTCATTAATCAATTGACAATTCGGGTTCAGTTCGATATTCACCACCCTCCCGTTATTCAAAAGTGGCTGAACTAGCTCCGCGACAAGTTTATTTCGTATTTCTGGCTTAATTACCATGCGTGTACAATCTGCTGTTTGATGGGACCGACGATCAACAATGGAAACTAGGCTGTTCTATGAACCACCAACTGATCATTTGACGGAAGCGTGACGAGAGTTCCGACGCTGACTGCCTAAGGGCTGTGCATCTCTAGTGGATTCCAACAAATGAATCTCAAGTTTGTGCTCTTTCTCACAAGAACAGATTGTGAAATGCATGAGGCTGCTGTTGCTTTAGACGATTGTGGTTGGTGTGTAACTCGAAACTTCATGCTATATTTCGCTAACTGGAAAAAATTTCGACCAATATATTTTGTTTGTTCTGATACGACGCAAAATGTTCCCCATCAACGTGAGTATTTTTCGCCATCTAAAGAGAATAATATCAGACGCCCCAATCTGGAACGAGTAGGATTACGACTGAATAGACAATGCATGTTGATGCTTTGTTTTTAATTAGTCAAAAACATTTGATGCTCATCAGAACCGATATGTGCTCATATTTCTTCGCTCTTCTGTACACTACAAAAAGGTTCCACTGATACTATGGAAAAGATAACGTTGATTAACACTCCGTATTGTATCGGGTATTGATATGGACTTTTCTGCACATCATGTAAGTTAGTCAGGAGGTGTGAAAAGCAGAGGCCTATGCTGAACATTACTTCACCACAAAAACGTCACGTGAACCGCATACAACGTATTTCTTATTCAGCATATTTTCGGTGCCTAATTTTTACATGATGTTCCATGATCAAACAACACAGGCTATCGTAGGTGACGGTATAAAAATATCGTGATACATTAATATCTGAATTCAAACAGTTGCAAAATTGTCAAAATACTGTAATGAATCATGTTCATAAGACATCGCTTCGGTGAGTTCATGGATTATTCTCCATACACTAAAGCTGGGTTTCCTTAGAGCACTCTTAGAAGTTACTGGTATATACGGTGTTTATCTTGCAAGATTGTGGTTGGAGGGGGAAATCTAGTTGGTTGCCAACACTAGCCTGGTCAATCGTAATCTTGTTTTGCGTTGTAAATTGCTACTATATTATATAATTCATCCATCATTTCATCGAATATTCAGTTGTGGAATTATTGTGCTGTGTTTAGTTTTGAACTTACTATGAAATCTCTACACCACATACAGATGTTACAATTTTAGTCCTATTGTGGCACGTGGGATGCACACCGGTTATATAATAAAGGTCAATTTTGTATGGCAGTCATAAAAACTTCGACGCAGTTGGAATCACATAAACTCATCAGAATCAATATGTACGCAGTACATACTCACAATATTTTCGAGAAAAATAGTAGCTTGCAATTCGAGTTCGAGGAAAATGTTGCCTTCCTTCTAGGGCTTATTTCAGTGTCAAAACCTGCTATTCATTGTTCCTGGCTCAAGCATTCGAACTTTCCTGAATCTGGGACAGTTGCAGTCACGTTTGTTAGTGAAATAAGTCATCCAATAACAGAACGATTTGGAATAAGCAAAAAAAAACAAATTGCAAACAGCAGTCATTGATGATGCATCCCAAGGGACACTTTATCCGATACGTTCACACAGCAATATCTAAATGCAGCTAGTGAAGGCAAAACTGTGTGATATGCAGCCATATTGCTCATTACATGCGAAAATGAAAGCAATGAATGTACTTCATCAAATTACTTGGCAGGTATAGTTTCTGAATCTACTTCCAGTTTAACTCCATCTTACACCGTTACATTTCTCTATCGACTGGCCAGCATTGACGTTGAATGGTCCGATTCTACGGAACAATGAAAAGGTGACAGTGACTATACATGACACAAATATTGAAGAAATTTTTCTAGAAAACTTCGAAGGATTGAATGCAAGTGTGAGTTGACGTTAGTGAACTGTGTTCGATTTAACAACGTAACTATGATGCCAAACTCTCAATATATAACGTTATAATTCTCTTGGCTGTTATTAACGTCCAAGGCCGAAAAGTCCGGTTGAATACCAACTTTTCTTTTTCATACCATTTTCGAGAAGCGTTGTTTCGGTGCAGATGAACTGACTGCATTTTTCTCTCGTGAAAGCGTTTTTTCAAAATACGCGACACAGTTTAGTGCATTGTGCTGTCTGCCAGCATTCATCATTTTCTCGACTCAAACCAAGCTACTCATTCCCGTAATCAAGTAAACGCAATGAAGAAATAAAATTTTATGTTGATACGATGCTGTCGAAAACTATTATGGGGTTACGTTAGGAATTGCTACCTTGACGGCGGCAAAGTAGTTCGCCTTCTTGACAAACAGCAGGAGGAAGTGAGCTAAAGATGCAGTAAAAACTAACGCAACATAGAATGTGCTTGAAATATTTACTGAATTATCATGTATATTAAAACGATCGATAGTATATCGTAGTGTTCTCAGCCAGACGCTCTCGTAAAGCAACAGACTTGCATTTTGCATTTGTTAGAGCAGGTTAGCGGTTCCTACTGATGCTACGACCGGGATGGGAAAACCTGCCTTGCAGTTATCAGACCACCTGCGTTCACCAACGTGCTGTGTTTCGCCACGTGTTATCGACCTGATTCTCCCATGCAAACTTCGCTGCAACTTGGCTTGAAGTGATAAACAATGTAGCACGTCAAACAACTGGACTAACTACGTTATAGCATATGGACACGATACCCTTTGACTGTCCAAACTAAACGCAAATGCGCGGATTTGAGCATAAACGCAGATCTAACGTTTGTTTTATATCAGTCGTCATATGGTCATCCTTCAAATGCGATACTAGAAGCATATCTACCACTTGTGTGGTTTGAATTGTCTCATCGCTCGCGTCCACTCACTTGAGGACATAGATAAGCTCCTTGAATGAGGAAATTGCTACAAAGCTTTTCGCAGTTGTTGCCGCCCCAGTTGCAATAAACGAGCGGTTTAATAATCTGCCTCTAGAATGACGGTTTGGACCAAACTGGTGTGTGTAAAATTGACAAACTGAACGTATTGAAAATTTTATGTCGCTTCACGATTAATTGAAAGCTTCCAACATGCAGTCTACAAGATAATTGGTGAATGCATTTGAAAACGTCAAACATTTATGCGATTAAAGTTTTTGAATTGAAGATAAGCCGGAGCGTCTATTGTTACATTCGCCGGAAAATTGAAATCAGCATGATTAATGAAACTGGAACAAATATCAACAAATTGCTTGTACTGTGAAGCTTTGGAAACTGTTCCGCTATCTTCCGTGGATATCTGTCAGTTTTGAACCTAAGAAAACAACACCGTACCTTTGTTTGTACGATAGGCGTTGAAAAGCGAATGTTAAGATCTTGCGTGCAGTACAACAAGTAATTTATGGCGTGCATGTAAAACTCGTGTCGTACAACTTGTTGGACACAAAATGGCAAGAGTTAAAAGGTCTCACATTTGCAAACGTCTTTACAAATGGTACCATCGACGATAGAATGTGCCATGTGTATAATAATTCAGGTCAATTCTATAGTCTCTGTCATTTTGAAACGTACCTTCTAGAAGTGTCCGGAAAATGCTTTATCAATGGACTTCAAATCGTTTGCTAACATTAAGTGATATGTCATGCCTAACTGTGTGTACTACATAGAGTTTTGATGCGTTCCTTCAACGTGAAACATAAGTAAATTTGAAGGGCAAAATGCCACTCACTAAGGTATCTTGAATAAGTTGTCTGCGAACATATTGGACATTTGCCCGTTCTTCCCAGATACCTCAAAGTGTGGCAGGAGCACAAGGGTCAAATATCTTGTTTTGTTCCAAACACCAAATTATTTTCTACCGTTTTATCTTTTTTTGGTGGCTTCGAAATTCCCGTTTAATTTTCTACATATCTGCTAGGATTTGAGTAGTTGAATCAAGTACCACCGAATTGACACAATCCTCAACCGCATCCCACCTTTTTTTAGATTACTTCATGAAATAGCATACATTAGCAAAATGTTATGTACACAAAGTGAGAATATTGGACTCCTCAACTCACGTAAATGAGCTAGGATTCAACTTCCTGGTGTATATCATGTACTGGTTGGGAGTAAGCGGTTTTGCTTTATGTAACTTAAAAGTTACTCAAATTATTGCTGCTGAAGCGTCCGCCAAATACATCTGTATCATCATCTGTTCGAAAAGAAGCATTATGCTCATGATCTGCTCTTGATGTTGAATAGTGCATATTCTTGTCTCTGCCGATATTTGAATTCCGGTCACGCTTCATGAGGAAACTCTCCCGAAGGTTGCGTCATCAGCCTCTGTTCTTAATTCGTCCTCCATTGAGCATAACTGAGCCATTCTATGAACACCATTCTCGAGGGATGGTGGATGAGTTTGCGTATGAGAATTTAGTCGTACCTATGGTGAACTGAATGGTCCAGTGGTCGACGCGGTTGCCTCGCGAAATGAGGCCGTACTTCAAATTACACTCGCCGCAAAAACGCGTTTTAACAAGCTGTAAGAGAAGTGAAGTTAGACTACCAGGCTTTTTATCGATAAGGTCTGTTCGAGTTATTTATTGGAATCCGCCAGCTGAGTTGTGAGGTTAGTCCGAATTTTTTTCTAAGTCATCAAAACGGATATTATGGCAAGTGCTAATTTCGCATCTAAAACGCCGTAACTGAAATATACACATGTGGATGTGAATAAAACACAACTTCAACAAAGTAGAAGTTTTCTGATTGGAAGAAACAAGAGATAGTGCGATTGAAACGCAGTATTGCTTCAAACGAATGAATATTATACCATATTACGTGTACGGCCCTAACATCACAAAACCCGTCAATTCGCATATGATAAAGTACAAATTAAGTTGACTTCATTGACAGCTGGTCTAAGCATTCTCAGGTTTAGAAGAAACTTTCTGATTGTTCTTTCTCAAACCTACAGATGACAGAGACAATCAAACGTGTCTCATTACTGTCCGGTACTGTGGAAATAGAACAAGGCACTCAGTTTGATAAAGACGGAATCTGGTTTGCACAGTTGCATCTATATTTGGAGAACGCAACTGAATACACTAACAACCAGACGACCACCATCGAGCTGGAAATGAAAAACGATTTCCAGGAACATGGTGAAGGACTTGCTAACAGTTTCGTTATGAAATGTGAGTACGACTTTATGCACTGCTATCGATGGTGCTATTGGCGGAAGTAATGTATTAGATTTTGTAATCTGTGTGACGCAACTTATGTCAGTGCTAAATAATATGAATGTTTACGGTAAAATACTTAAAGGTTAGGCATCTCACCCGATTAGTCTCAATTTGAATCTATACCGTACGTATATCGTCGTCAATATCTCTTTGCTGTTGTTAAGGCCTATTTATAGTCTATATTCTAGCCACGTAAGGGATCTCGAATCTGGCTCAGTATTTGTGATACCGCCGCGCTGATCTCTGCAACCTCCATATTAAATCAAGCACGACCGATTTGTCATCTACAAATCCGGGGTATTCGTTTGCGCACAATGCTCACGTTACTTAATACCAAAAAAGAAACTTGATACACACGCTTTTCTCCCGAAACTGCCGGCTGAAAAATTTGTGTGATAATGAAATCTGCCATCCGTTGTGAGTGGCGTTCAAGTTATAAGAGTCGAAATGCAAACTAGTTCAGTTCCACATCCCTGTTTATTAACTTGCAGCGACTGATTGATTTCCCACCCAAGTAACAAACAGACCAGGCCATTGTTCCGTTATCACGCCGAAATAATTGTTCTGAAATAGATCGTAAAAGATAATATGGTCCACGTACATGTATCTGGTGATGCTTGACTGGAGGCATTGAAAATTGTAAACTCCGGTACACTCCAGTATGTAACAGCAAACGGATTGACTTACTGCTGTAACTGTTTCAAACAGGTCAAGGTGGAGACATTTCGTCTGAATAAAACGAGATTGTTACAGGCAGAGTGACCTCGGAAGCACTGAAAATCTTCGTGGAAAGACCAGTACTAGATGCCGAAAATTACGAGGGCTGTAAAGGAAAGAGCGTGCGTGAGAAACATGAGATTTAGGGTGAATGATGTAAATAGGGAGCTGAGATACAAAACATAAACCTCCGAGTCCTCTGTTATTTTGAACTGCTTTCTTTGTAGAAGCACTTCCGGTTGTTGTTCACTGCAACACCAGCATATTTTACAGAGTAGATACGCGGTTAAGCCGTTTCTTATCTTAGTGTCCGGAGAAGATCAAGTGTTCTCAATTGCCTGGAGTGGCGGAAACAAATATAAATATAGGTGATGGAATGAAGTGGCGGCAATATAACGTAAATCAGTGTAAACCCTTTTCTACTTGAATGCAGAGTGTGCTACCTAGAAGGAACAGTATCTAGTAGGCAGGTATTTGCGTTAAAGTGAATCAGCAATACGAACGATGTTTGAAAACACAGTGACCACTAAGCATACTACTTGAAACCTCTATTGATTCGTCAAGCTACACTTAATGTACTTGCAAAGTCCATGAATACGCTGGATCTCGAGTAATCGCGTTCGTGGTGCGAAGAGCGCACACTAATTGCATTTCTCGCTTGAGCAACCTATTTCGACTGAGAAGGAAAACAGTCGTAAAGGCAAGTATGTTATTAATCAAACGCTAAAGTACAGAAAGATATCGAAAACAAACGTGATGAGAGAGAAAAGAGATCTTGTTGCTGAATCTGTCAAAGTTGTAAAGTTCGAGACCAACTACCCACACGAACGCGGCCAAATACAACTTATCGCACTCGATTCGAATGTAGCGGAATGATTAACGAAATGGGGCAGATGAATGTTGGGAGCGTGTTCATCAACTTTCTAACATGCATACTACCGTCATAACATACTCAGCACATTTGGATCAGCAATCTATGCTGATGAATAGCGGAACACCTGGCTTGCAGAAGGCTACTGATGAATGTTAAGCGATTAGAAGTGTTGTTGCGGGAATAATCGAAGAAGTTCTTGCGCCGAAACCACCCTTTCAGTGCAGCCTGGCATCTCATTTGATCTGTCAGCCGTTTCTCAATTTACCGTTGTTGCTATTTCAATCACTTATGTTACAAATGGAGGTGAACGAGTTTAAGTTGATATACGTTATGCTATGAAGCGTTAAGAATGGCAGCAGGAAAATAATACAAAGCAGTGATGAATTCTGCCGGAGCATTTGTTCTGATATTCTATTGGAAGATGTTGTATCTCTTATTCACATGAAACCCTTGATATTATTAGGTACCTATCAATAATATGGGAGTATCATAGCATTTCTCAATAACCGAACACCTAATTCTATAAAATGTTTCACAAAACCGTATACAGGAAAGAACCGCGCCGCACTGCCACATCTGCATCAAGGTGTCTCATGTAAACTCACTGATAAATATTATCACTACCTCGCTCCAAATATAAAAATCTATTTTGCATTGCTGGCGTCATTTTTCTCAAATGCTAACGAGCATCTGCGTGTTTCGTGCGTGCGCGAAGACTGTGTTGAACGGGAACTCAAATATAAGAAAGGTTCACAGTTTAGCCGGACAGATAAAGTAATGTCCCAGCTTGAGGTTTGCTATCATGTTTCGCCACTGGTCACTAGAATAGAATAATGCCAGAGCTTCTGGAATATTTAAAGAAAACCATTGTAAATCTCATATAGAAACGAGTAATTTTTCAAGGACCACTGTAATTGCATATAATTTGCATTCCCGCTGAGTGTATAAGTAGCAATCAAGCGGAACTTGTGCTGAGGGAATGATGGCAGTGTTTTACTATGTTTACATCAAAACACCTTGTATATGGTAACAGCAGTTATCTGGGTCTTTTATACGAACAAATGGAGGTTTCTCTATAATTTAAACTTTCAAAGTTCTGCTTAACTTCCGCTGAAGGTTTATTTGTCTGGAAAACGCGAAATCTGAACTTGTAATGTGAATGAGCTGGAACAAGTCTGAATGCTGGTCGAAAAAATTGAAAATCACTAATCAGTAATCACAGCTTTCGCTCCGGTATATGTTGTCAAGGTAGCCGCAAGTGATAAACACCGGCCGTTACGAGTACGAATCCGCATTGCTTATCACATTCGACCTATGTTGTGCATTATTGTTTTCTCCACGCGATACTAATGCTTGATATGTCCATATTTTTTCAAATAACGCTTATTACAGCGCAATATTGGATATTTTGTCGTGGCGATGATTTTCACAACAGTAATCAGCAAGAGGTGGCTGGTAGATTGAGCAGTTATTTTAGTATCCTAATTCAATATCTGATATAGGGCTGCTTGTCAAACGTTCTCGAAATGCGCAAATGTTTATCCATTAATATAAAGTTGTTCATTTCATTTCACAGCTACAAACGTACAGTGTACTCAGTCACTCACAAACGCAAGTATCATTTGTAAGTGAGTGTTCACAAGTGAGGCGTATTATGTGAACACTCCCATTGCTGGCGATTGATGTTGAAAGCAACTTTCATTTGAAACTGGTCACATAAATAAAGTGTTGATGAACAGATGGTGTGCTAAAACTGTGGACTAATCAAGTATTTAGAGTGCCAATAGTTTGGCCCCATAATATGTTTGGATTCACATTGGTATGGGTCGAATTGTCTCTAATAGTGAATACCTTGTAGTACAGAAACCTTCCATTGTGTGGTTGTTGCATTCGATGGACGATTTTCATGGTGGTGTACTTCCTCATTTTTATGTACGCTTGTGCCTTACCATTGGAATTGGCCTAATGGCTATTTTACTGTGATATAATTTGCCTGTTTCCCGTGTGGCAGTTAGATTGCCTCACATGCGACTAGTATTTTTCTTGGTTGAGTATAAGTTTACTTCTAGACCGGGGTTTGTATGGATATTTAAGCGTGTCATTGTCGCTTTTTTCACCTTAACTGTCCCTGGATAGGAATGTGGATGTGTGCGACGGTGAGGTTCGACTTCTATTCACCAGTACTCTACTTATATAGTGTTACGGGTGTCAGTGTGCTAGAATCGTTTAGTTCTCTTAAACCTATTCTGTTTAACGGTGTAAATATATCAATAATCGCAGCGCCTACTTAGTGAACTCCGGATTGTCTATGACAGTAGGATCTTATATAGCATTTACCAATGTTCTGAGTCCGTAAAGTGATTCGATATGAGCGTCATGACGATATGGTCGCGTGAGTTAGTTCTGTTAGTGGTATGTTAACTGGTGTAGTCTAAATTCGTTTGGTATTAGATCTTCCGTGGAGTGGGGCTGGGTAATCACCTTGGATTGAAATTTACCCCGATATAGCCGCCCTGTCGGCCTTTAGCGTGCTAGGAGCTAAGCGTGTCTGTATAGCACAGATTTACATGAAATCAGGACCCTATATCAAGATTATTCAGAGATTCGTTCAGAGCTGGGTTTGTTTGACACTGATGTGCGATTATGTTTAGTCAGTATTTGTTTCTTATGGTAATATAGAATATTTATTCTAGCGACCGTGAGGTACCTATTGCGTGTATTTGGCGTATTATGGTGTGTTGTTGCGTGTTAATTTAGGTCTTATATATTTGGTATTTCGATGATATCATGCGTTATTACATTTGGAGACAGCTGCGTGGGTAGAGTAGGTGAGGTAGATGATCAGAGAAGGAAGTAATTATATGTAAGTGTCGTTCTAGTAGTCGATAGTCGCATATCTGTCTGTATGATGATATAGATAATATCGCTGTCCGTCCTGGTCGAGAGTCCGTTAGATACTCAAGTGTTGTAGTGTTATGAATGTGGTTGTGATATGGTTTACTATGTTGTGCAGAGATATCTGCTATACATATTATGTTCAGAGTGGTTATTATATAAATAGTTGCGGATAGGAGTAGGGTTTGTAATTAGTGCGAATGGCTGTGATATTTATTGATCGTTTATATAGGTAATCGTAATGCATTCACACTCACAGTTTTGATATGAAGTTGAGGATCCGACCTCGTTGTTAAATGGACCTCCCCTATCATGCTTGGTGGTAGTCAAATGTGTTATATGTAGGGTGCAGTTTAATCCGGTAATGGCGTTATCCGTGAAAATATAACTATATATCTAGTACACAATTAACTGTTATAAGAGTAGATGAATCGTAGAGTCGATGTGCTCGGTAGGTGAGAAATTACAGATTCCATAAGAAGGGAGGCGTTAAGTTCTTTGTTGTTTTCTGTAGCGGAACTTGGAGTTTTTATTCTTTATTGGCTATGTTGTGATTTATGAACACGTTTTCATATGATTATCTAGTTGTGGCTGTCTCTTACTGTTTAGCTACTTCAGGTCGTCCTCATTTATTCTCCTATAGGGAAGTGCATCTGACCTCTGTGTCTCTGGCTGAAATTTTCTTAGGTTTCTGATTTACGAGTATTGCAGCTCTGTGGTGATAGTGTCGTTACCTAGTCATCTGATGCTGATCAACGTGTATTATTACTCTCTGTCCTGTTGTTGTTTACGACTGGCGAACCCGCACACTCTAGCGCGTAGATCTATTAGTTAAACTTACGCGCGTGTTAAGGATAATGAGTATTTATAGACAGAGTAGGTCTAGGTGACTAAATTGATTGTTTACAAAAGTGTACTAGTTATAATTCTACGCTGCTACTTGTGACGGGTTAGATAAGCGATGTCTTGATGATGAGAGACGACATCATGTTGCTTGTGTGATGCGTTCAACTTCTGTGTCTGTGTCGAGTGAATACATATTCCCGATAGTAGCTGATGGCGTCCAATGACCTCTATGTAATAGTATCAATATTGTGCGATCTGTACGTAGATATATAGTTGAACAACTATGATAATGTTTAAGCTATCTCATCAATATGTCGCAGTATTATTAGTGCTAGGGCTGTTATATATATAATGCTTAGAATATCTCTCTCTCATAATTGAGTTAGGAGTTGTATACATGGGTGATCCTATACATAGTTAATGATGCAATAATTTTATGGTGCTGATAGACTCCGTTAATTATGATACTAAAGATCTGATTAAGTAGTTATATAGTATTATAGTTCAAAGTTGCCTTATCAGGTCACACTCAAAAAAGAACCGAAACCATACACTGGGCATTCTGCAGTTGTAATTAGCCTCATCTCCCCTGCTACCTGAATGCTATGGCTAGGCTTGCAGACTGTACTAATTTTAGAGGATTTTGTCAAAGAGGACCTCGATGATGACTTGTAACACTATATCAGACCAACCAACTGGGAGCAGCCTGATATGAGGCATTTGAAATCAGAGGATTGTATGCCAACTTGATACCCGCGAAATAGGGTTTTGTTCGTGAGGAAGGGATCAGGGGTATATGTCAGTGCAATACTCCCGGCTGATACGCTGCTACTTTTTGTGTACGGATGAGAATGATTATTAAATTTACGCATAGATAGAGAAAACTGAAATGAAGTGACAACTGCGAGTCACCGTTAATCCGTCACACAATAAAATCAGAATGTTATATTACTCTTCAAAATCTTGAGTTTACTCCGGATACATTCTGAGCCCACAGCGGTGATCGGAACCAAACATGGGTGCCAGATTCAAAACGTCAAATGACTGAGCCAGTTGTTCAGCGTTAATCAAATCAGCTAATCTCGCCATCCTATCCGGACAGTGACCCAAAAACCCTTTCATTCTTCTGTCTCAGCGTTCAAGGCTTCAAACCATGGTGGTTGGGCAAGGTCTCTCTAACCTACTCCTATGCAGACGATGAAGATCTGAAAGCATATGATGTGTTATTTATTCGTCCTAACAACCCTCTCGTATCCATTTCTTCCTTCCCTGGTTTTATTCTTGTTGTCTTCGAAGAAGCTCATCAATGAGGTACGCACTCACCGGAATCTGGTTATAAAAGGATGCCTCATGATGTGCATCAAGGGGTTGTAAATAAGGGTATGCCCTGTCCAACGTACAAGTTATCGGTAATTCTGTTTTTTGTGACGTCTCACTCCTGCCGGAAACGTTTTTTTCCATTCCGGAAGAATGAGCAACATAGCTGGTGAAATTAGAGGCAGATGAAACTTCTAGCGTTCCTAAATATTCCCAAAGGGGCAATTGCTTGACCGGGTTGACTGAAACCTGTGTACAAAAAAAATTAAACGCTAGCAATGAGCCAAATTGCTGATTGCTCACGAGTTATCCAAGAACCATTGATGTTCAATCAGTCACAAGTTTATACCAACAAACAACATGCTGAAGAACCGTTTTATTTGGGTTTTCCCATAGCACATGCTATGGATTGTGGCTTCCGCAGAATATCATGTAGTGACGTAGCCAGGGATCGAATTCACCCGAGAGGGTCATCGTACTTAGTTCCAAGACGAAAAGCTCCCTAAATTGATTCCCAAAGAAGTGATTAATATTGTAACGTAAAACGTTGCCAGTACAGACAAGATAAAGTTCTATCCACCATATTCACTGGATAACTTAGTTATCATTTAGGATACTGATGATGCTATCATACAACCGGTTATCAACTACAGTTCAGCTCAGTAGGTCTGCTAGCGGTATGACCGCTTAGCTTGTACCTCCTTACTTCGGGATAAAAGAGCCGAGGTGAGATGTTCAGTGTCCGGGTTTGGGTACTTGAGAATGACAATGGAATAACGCATGCTTCATGAACTGAATTTACCAAGCTATGCATCTGGAACGAAAGGCGACGATGGACTAACCTGAATACTACCTTGTGTATTCTAGCAATGAACACAGATTGCTTGATGACGCCATTACCGTAAAGAATTTGTTCACTCTATGGGACGACTTCAAATCAATTGGTCAATGGATAATTTGAGTGATATCTTTGGTGTGCGGTATACGTGTTCACTGTGAAACTGTATTAGGCGATTGTTTTGTTCCTGATCTTTTATAAAGTCACAGGCGAACCACCTGGGGCTTCCGATTGTTACACATGCTTTCAGACTGCAACTCCACTCATGTGGTTTCTGTGAGAGCGGCGGTAACGCATGGTGCAGTTGTACAAACGTCTAGTTGTCAACTAACGTTAAAGGTTATAGTTCGGTTATACCCTAGACGTCCCTCCATGCTGTAGGGAGTTTGCAAACGTTGTTGGAAGATGCATACAGACTCCCGAAACTTAGTTATGATTGGCTCTACCAGGACATGTCTATTAAATAGGTTGAACCACCTTTGCAAAACGATTAACATACTGATAAGAGCCCAAGGAAAGTAAATCAAATTGAGACAGTAAAACAACTAGGATCTCAAAAAAAGGACTTTCCGTTGCGTGCGGCACAC
>LOND01020159.1:0-33507 GCA_014220965.1 Paragonimus kellicotti
ATGTTGAGAAAACTTGTATTTGAAGCGTCTGTGGTACATGGTAATCATCATTTTTGAGTCCGTTGATTGTCATATTGATCGGAGTATTTTTCTGCACCGCGATAGATACCTGGCGTTTTAACCATCAAGTCGCGACTGGCTGAGAGGTATACCTCCCAATGATCGGCAGGCAGCTTGAGTTCATCTGTTTCCGTATACGTTTCGTATGAACGACACGCGACCTCAATCTAGTTGGAAACAATGCAGTAGAGTGAATAGAATTTACTTCTGAAGATTCCAAGTGATAGAGTGGGACATAATACTTTTCACGCCGCTGCATATCAACCGAAGACGAAAACAGCCATATGATAGCGTCATTTCCAGCCATTTCCAAGGGCAACATTTCGTCGACCAGTATCTATGTGAAATATTCCACACAAGGAACAGTAAAAATATCGTGTAGACAAGGAAGCCGTAAACGTTGCCATACATGTTTCATCATCAAATGTGTTAGTGTTCTTGTTGAAATGCAATTCCAACATCGTGTGGTCGTATATTTCCATTTCGACCATATCTTCGAAACCACACAGAATGAAGCACTCTCAGGCTATAGAATGACGTATTCATCTGGAACATTGCAATAAGTGCATTTACAAGACTTGAAAAGTGACCTAACGCCAATAACGGGTGATTTTCGCAAAAATGGTGGAAATTTTTTCATCACCAAACCAGTACTTTTGGCACTTGATCGATGTATTTCAATATTTGCAGTACCGCTGTTTATTTAAAATTGATGCATTGTGAGTACTTTGCCCGAAATTCCGATTTTAAAATTTTCAAAAATATTTAAAAACGAGGATTCGCGCCAAAATGACCGTTTTCCCTTTTGAACGACCTTCAAGCCGAATCCCTCGAAACGGATAATTGCCGCCGGACTTCCACGATCATCTTGACTGGCAAATTCGATACGAAACAGATCATCGTACCGACGGAACCAAGAGTCGAACGTCACGTTCGCATGCGGGTCGTAAACGAACTCGGAGATACCGGATGCCAAATTGTCAACAGATTGCGTACCACCAGGTTGTGCGGGTTGGCCCAAACTCGCATCGGACAATCGTTGGGCAAGCATCTCCATGAGCTTCATCTGTTGCTGCAACAGCAGCTTAACGTCAGCACCGATTAGAAATGGTACCCGTCGCCAACTGTTACGACCCCCTGATAGAGAAAGACAAGAATAAACACAAAGACCGCGAGCAGTATCTCTATCACGAACGAACGCAACGATATTGCAAAACTGCACGAAAATCAGAGCGCAAATATCGGAACCCAACTCTCGCAACTTAGATCCCCAACAAGTAAGAAAAAAGACGGTCCTTCAAACAAGCTTTATCTGCTTCTTAGCCGGTTTAGCGCGGTTTACAGCGTCTACATTTGTAGGTTCCGGGCGACATTGCGCTAGTCCACCCAACTGACCAATCAGAGTCGAGCGTACTTCTCGGATGTTCGAGAATTCTGGCGGGCATTCAAATTCTCCAAAAATGGAAAATCCATTTTTCTCGGCAAATAAGGCGAATTTTTGGGAAAAAGTGCCTTTTCCCAACAGTAAGTTCTCCTACTTACAAAGTCGTGCTGCTTAGCCGCCACCAGTCTATGCTTAGTGACGTGTTGCTCTATCTTGTCTTTTGAGATCCGCCCAAGCACTTTCAGTACGACTGCCGTGGGTTTCACAAACCAGTAGTTTGAGGCCTCTTTCCTAGTACCCCCTTTGTATATCGGTGGGACAGCAGCTACCTTCCGATCCGCGGGTAGTTTGGCTTCATCATGCGATTTATCACATGACCCAGCCAAGAAAGCAGGTAATACATCAAAAATTGGTCTTAGAATCGCCGGGTGAACATCGTCTGAGCCCGCCGCCTTCGTTAACATTCAGCTCAGCCAACTGATCCAGCATCTCTCCACCAGCGATTACTATTTTTTCATAATGGACACGTCAGGCACTGAGTCAACGTGCGGTGACCTGCCACCATCCATTGTATGCACCTTCTCAAAAACTGAAGCAACGCTTGGGCCTTCTCTTCATTAGTGGACGCGTTCTCTCCTTGTTCGTTACTGATGCACCTAGCGGACAGTCTGATTTAGGCTTTGGACTAGACGAAATTGTAATATGCCCTTGAGTTTTGTTTGGCCCGCTGAGCCAAATCCTCTTTGTATGCTAGTCGACACTCCCGCCGGACCTGGACGGTCGTACGCTGTGTCCGTCTGTGCATCTGATTCTCTCCCAAACCTTACGCTTCATGGTTTTAAACTTGCTTGCTCTGCGCTTCCACTACGGTGGGTTCGCGCGGCGGATGACACACCGGAGTAGGGGCAAACTCAATAGCCAAGCACGGTAAAGTGGTTTTGAGTTTCGCCAAAATTACTTCAACATCGTTATGCTCCCCATGTCCCGGCCAGGCTTTTAATTGGGCCTCACTGATCATCTTGTCAGTGTTAATTCTCCCTGTAGGCCGATGCCTCTTATCTGGGGGTTTAACGGTCGCTAACGCGAACGTCAACAGCAAATATGCAAACGTCCAAAATCTTCACTGGCCATCCTTGCACGACATAGTGTACTGGAAAACCGTGAAAACTAACGGGATTGTGCCACAGTGATTCCCATTATTCGACGTCATGTGCGAGTGAGTCTAATCATACATTTATCACACTCGATAACAGCCTAATACCATCATTGTAACTGACGAGTGGCGGGCTTACCGAGCACTGGATACCATAGCTCATTATGAGCATTGGACTATCAACCACTCGGTTAACTTTGTGGATCCCGAAAATTCAGTCATCCACACACAAAACATCGAAAACTTGTGGTCGTTTGCCAAGAAGCACTTTAGGGCAATATCTGGATCTAATGGACAGCTGTTTAACTCGCACCTACAGGAGATTTTGTGGCGCAAACGCAATCCCCGTAATTGTGTGGGACGGCTGTATTCCACTTTATCACATACGGACTGCCACTACCGTTAAGCTCCATTACCGGTAGTTGTCAGTAGGTTGCTTCAATTTTTCGCCTGCCCATTTTCACCTTTTAGATCCCCACCTCGAAGTTTCCCAAGTTTGATGACTTGTATAAACAGAAAATATCGCAGACATGTCCGAGTAAGCCGGTTGCAGTATATATATATATATATATATATATATATATATATATATTACAGTTCCAGCCTATGTAAAAACCAGGCTGTTCGCCAAGTACCACTTCAAAGTCATACCCGGAAAGCGAAATCCCGCGAACCTAATCGTCAAACTGTTCCCCACCATATATCAAACAGAAGAGCTGTATATAGTAAAATATACTTGGATTCATTATCAAACATTGCTGATTCTGATCTATCCAGAGAATGCAAATTGCTAGCACAGTCTCCCAGTGATCGGCAGGCAGCTTGAGTTCATCTGTTTCCGTATACTGTTTCGTATGAACGACACGCGACCTCAATCTAGTTGGAAACAATGCAGTAGAGTGAATAGAATTTACTTCTGAAGATTCCAAGTGATAGAGTGGGACATGATACCCTTTTCTTACGCCGCTCCATATACACCGAAGATGAAAACAGCCATATGATAGCGTCATTTCCAACCATTTCTAAGAGCAACGTTTCGTCGACCAGTATCTACCTGAAATCTTGCAAACAAGGAGAAATAGACAACTATCGTATAGACAAGGAAGCTGGAAACGTTGCCATACATGTTGAAATGCAATGCCAACATTGTATGGTCGTATATTTCCATTTCGACCATATCTTCGAAACGCCGCAAAATGAAGCACTCTCAGGCTATAGAATGACGTATTTCATCTGGAAAATTGCAATGAGCGCATTTATAAGACTTGAAAAGTGAGCTAACGCCAATAACGGGTTATTTTCGCGAAAATGGTGGAAAACGTTTTCATCACCAAACCAGTACTTTTGGCACTTACTCGACATGCGTCAATTTTTCCATTAACGCTGCTTGTTCAACATTGATGTACTACAGGTACTTTGCCTGAAATTCCGATTTTAAATTTCCAAAAATATTTAAAAAACGAGGATTCGCGCCAAAATGACCGTTTTCCCTTCTTGGATGAACCTCAAGCTGGATAATTTTCCAGTCAGGATTAGCTGGCAACATATGGTCGCGGCTCCCGTCCAATCTTCGGTCATCCCGAACTGAACACGACCGCACAAAACTTGTGACAAGGGCAGTAGAAATACTCCAGTCGCGCACGCGGACCGAACGAACGATGTCCGTTGAGGGCACTGTGATGTCAGTAATGGTACTCCAGGTTTGCAGGGGATCCGTCGGGCGCAACCAAGACAGCTGAATCTGTGACCGCCATCTGCTCGGGGAAGTTTTGTTGCCCTACAGGCCTGCGTTGTTCCCTTAACACAATTTATATGGACAGTACGGTAAGTCTCTAATTTGTCACTGTTTATTCAAAATCAGAAAATTTCAGAGTTATCACAAGGTAAACTGGTGAATTCAGGGCACACATTCACACTACAGCTTCCACATTCGGAACACCACGGAGGACCCACCCTGGATCATCAGGACCGACGGTGTTCAACGACCTCGGATTACTGGCATCCCGAGAATTCTCCTGCGAAACCCTCGATAACTACATACTAGATATTCGATTATTCCTTCGGACGAAGAAAATACCGGGTTTACGAGGAGCAACTCACGTACTATCAGTCATGCCAAGCGTTGAACGGGTAGACCTCTCGAAGTGACGCTGGCAGCGTGTGCAGAACAAATCCTCCGCGAAAATGGGGACGTATACGCACTCCCAGTTGTACTACTGGAGGCAGTGCTGATATCGAATCCATTTATGCGCCTAAGTGTTTTCGACTGCCTCTTGAACTGGCGTGTTGTCATAGGATATAAGCTCGAATGAATTTGTTTATCATGCAAAAATGCGCACTTGTCATCGTCTTGTTGAATTTGTATTCAGGTTGGCGATCGATACATGGCTGTCTACTTTTGTCATCTTGAGTGTGTGCACTTCCTCGTTCTTGTATGGCGGTCAGCGTCCGTTTCGTTGATTTCTTCCCAGGCTCATTTGGCTGATACATATTCTCTGGGCTGCTGTTCAAGCTGATGCACCTGCGAGTGCTTCTTTTATCCCGTTGCGTGATTACAACTCCGTTGATGTAGGCACGTCGAAACAAACATTTTTTGAAGCCGCTCTCCTGACAATGGTGACTGATCCCATCATTACTGTTTTGGTGAAGCCTGTTTGAACAACGGGCCCTAAGAATTATAGACCGCCATACACCGCACACATGAGGATCGATTTGCTTCATGGAAAGGCAGGCTCGTTCGTTTCAAACGAGCGATCCATTAACGCCAGTCAACGTTTACCAATAAATCAACTGGTATCCTAAGAAAAACTACATTTTCTTCTGTTGTTACATTGGTATTCACTGTGGCATTTTATCTTATGACTCATTTTTCTCATTCAGTTGGAACTGGAATCCTCTACGGGCCAGAAAGTTTTCAAATCGTACGTTGCATACTGGTTTGTGCGCATGAGCTTGCAAGCGGCCTGCACCAGCCTTGTGAGTCCGTTAGTTTTTGTCTGCACTTTTTGCCGCGTACGGTCTAGAATTTATTTAGTATAGGCTCTGGGCCCGCGTACAACGAACAGCTATGTGGGCAGTATACAAACCGCTACGCAGGGTACATTCCCTGCGGTTTTTATTCAACTACTCCATTTTTACAGCCACAAATTGTTATGCGCAATAAACGTCTTGCCTTCCAATTAAAAAAAGACTCAACTGAGGCCAGTAGACGGACGGATCGCGGTGCCGGAGTCAGATGCTTAAGCCTTCCGTGGTTTGCCGGTAAGGTTATCTGGAATATACAACCCGTAGACAGCGCGTATATTCACAACCAGTTACCGCATTATTCCACGGGAAACGTTTGATCATGCGTAGCACGATACTTATATTATAAATCACGTTACGGCTGGCATACAGTAAGACAATACCCTTCTCAGTGCTTCCTCCAACACCAGTGATTCCATCTGGAGAATCATAATCTCGGGAATTCCGTAAATCAAAACTAACCCCCACACATTTAGTCAGACGGAACTGTAAAGTACTCCTCTACACCCAGCATTCTCACACATATTCCCATGCGACATTTAATAGAGCCCTTATGAGTATGGAATAGGCCATATCCAACTCCGACATGCTGACAGGACGTGAGAATCCTACGCATGTTATCACAAAATGACATTGCACTTTCGCCGTTTTTCTGAAGGTCAGCGGTTGTGCACATTGTTAAAAATCTGTCGACGCCCGCGCGAGTGTACACTCCTATTGGACGACGTGCATTATGGTGGCTTGGCCGAGTGTGAGGTTGGTTACCTCTGCACAGCGGTATCAATATTTCAGCAATATTTTGAAACGATCGGTTTTGATTGACGAAAAATCAATGAAAGATCACGGAATGTGCACAGTTTGGGAAGATTCATTCGTCAGGTGATTGCTCCTGCTCCTTTCTCACTGGTCACTTTGTTGTTTGCAAACTGTATCCATCGTTGGACATTTTGACACACTTGCCTGACACTTTGAATCAATTCTAAGTGGAATACCCTACTTAGTGTTGGAAATACGACACTATGCTACTTCAGCAAAGTCAAAGAGAATATAACGCTGACTGATTGAATCAAGCGCTTATTGGTTTTTGCTAACTGGGTGACCATCAAAATGCAAAGTAAAATTGCACATGATAATAATGTATATTTCTCAACGCATTCGTGAGAGACACGCTCGGATGTGCGCGATCATGACAGATAATTACAGGCGTTACAAATCAACAAATGGTTACATTATAAGACAAACATGAAATCTGCTGACAAAAGAAAGCATAATCAGAGAGAAATGGGTTGCGGTTTACAAAAGTTTGATGCACGCACCAGGGAAAGAAATAGTTCGCTTGTTCCACAGATTCAGTTCAAAAGATGAGGTGTTACAACAATTTTTCTTATACAAGGTTATGTAGGAGACGATGCTTTCAAATATTTCAAGTCATGCCGGGAAATACGTGCAAATGCATCTTCGAAGGATTTCGCCGTTAGTTTGACGTAATTAGCGTCGGAAAATGTTGAAATAATTCGGCTTGGGCGAGGGAGGACGGGAATTTCCAAAATCCGGCGAAGAATTGAGCAAACTCCAGCGCAGGACTTCTTCGATTGTTCCAAAACGTCAAAAAGTTGAAAATCTCGCGAACTGCTCGGTCAATACGGGGTTTCTAACGTCCATTCATCGCGAAAATTTTCCTCGCATAACGGATGTTTTCAAGAGTGAGAAAAAGAACACAATCTCACGTGTTAAATGGGGAAATGTGGAGTGATCACATGTAATATGACAAATAATGTATACGTAATATTTTCTTGACAAAACTTCACGCGATATTAATATTTTTGTTTTTTAATAAAGTATATAATATCGGCAGGCAATTGTTATAGTATTCCACGATGATTGGGTAACCAGCAGCTACTTCTAGAATGATTATCACGTGATAATCGAAATTCCGTACGAAGTTTTGACATTAGTTTGTTTTATAGGGTCAATGTTTAAGCTAGAATCTATATTTCATAGCACAAAACGGTTAATAGTGGTTAACGAAGTAGGGTTTGAGGCAGGGAAGACAGCACGAGATATGAATTGAGGTTTTAATGCACTTATGTGAGGTAAACGTGGGCAGCATTTTTTCAGTTTTCTTTGGAGAGTTTTGTATGCTAGTCAAATAAACCGTCAATATCGGATACCAATAACTATAGCCTGATGGCTTACCAGGGTGAATAGGTTAGTACAAATGGGCATACACATATACCGTGATGCTAGTTCCTAGGTTCGTACGCCCAAGGTTTTCCCAGCTTTACGTTAACGCGGAACGGAAGTCGTAATGAGAAGACGGCGAATCTGCAAACAAACTTTATTTATTGATTTACTCACCGTTCACAAGCAGACTTCAACGCAACAGTTAAAGGCGCTAGGGAGTTGGACGTGAGAGAACCTCAAGCACAACCGCACGGCAGCCGCCAGAGAGGACGAATGTCGACGGAAACTCCAGTCGACCTTCAGAATTCAAACAAGCGTCAGACTGGTTGGGCGGCGTTCCCAACGGTGACAGCTAAACATTGTTATCCTAGTGAATGTAGCCTATAGTAGCAGAGATGGCGCGGATTCATTATAGAGCCACGACTAAGACTGCGATACCTACGCCAACACACTAACTTTGATGTTAGTGGTTTGTAGTAAATTTACATTCACAAGATAATGTGAACAGGCACGGTGGTACTGGTAAGGCAACTCTCACGTCGCAGGGAGTTTAGGATTTTGGGGACGTCGAAGGTGATCTCATTACATATAATATGTGAGTTATAATCCTGTTTTTTTATCTGTTTTTGTTCTAAGTACACCTCTATATAAGTTTATTCTACTAAATTTACTATAAGCTTCGATTTTATATTGTCCAACATTCTGAGCAATGCGTGCACAGTGACGCACATGAATAAAACGATGCGGTTTCGTGAGTACGCAATGAATCAAATGTTAGATGGGAGTGTGAGTAAACGGTGAGACGCAATAAACAGTTTCAGGCAAGCTGTTTTAAATGGGAGCCTGATAGTAGGACGGGTATGTACGTTATATGCGGCTGACAGCTAAATGTTCTCCGACCACATTCAAAAAGGTCATCAGAAGATACACTAAATTTTTAGATAGACATTATGTTTGAATGATGTAAGATAGCTGTCCAAGCCCTTTCAAAACGCTGAATGTTGTTACTGGCTCTGATGTGATTCGGAAGCCTATTCCAAATATAGGAATATTTTACAATGAAGTTGGCGCGTATCTTTTTCCGAGCTAACAGGGCTGGCAAAGTGGAACCTTTGTTCCTTAGGACATATGGGGAGCTGTGTTGAAAATGAACGGCGAACGCTGTAGTGATGGCGTCCGAGTGTATCAGTTTATACAGAAGTGTAAGATTTAACTTCAGTCTTCGTAACCAAAGTGGATCAATACCAACTGATCGACAGCGTTCACTATAGGTAAGTGAGGATGAATATCCTAACAAGCTTTTGGTAAATGATCGTTGGAGATTTTCTAAACAAGCCTATCAGATTTGCGTAGGTGACAGTAAATGAAGGTGCAATACTCGAGTTGAGGTCGAGCACACATTTTGTAAAGAGCCAGCTTCGCATCCGGTAGGCCGAATGTCCTTTTGATACAGCCTATTGTCCTTTTAGTTTTTGCTACCTGAAAGCGTACTTGTTCGGAGAAATTGAAGGAGTTTGAATACCATATTCCTAGATCTCGAACGGTTGTGGCGGTGTCAATATGATGACCATCTAGTGAGACAGACCCATTGGGTATTTGACAACCATAAGTGATAATGTTCGATTTGTTCGCTGAGAACGTCATGAGCCATGTTTTGCACCACGACTCCAATGATGCTAGGTCCTGTCGTATATTTTGTAGACAGAAGACGAGGTTGCCAGGCTGTCGGAATGTGTAGATGATTTCCACATCGTCAGGGTTTGCCAAATGTTAATAACATCGCATACATCATTTATATACATGAGGAAAAGCAATGGTCCCAGAACACTCCCTTGAATCACCCCACTAGTCACTGGTTTTGGTGTTGAGCAGTGCTCTCCTATCCTGACAGTTTGGGTTCGGCCTTCAAGATATGATGAAATCCAGCTGTACAAGGGGTCTTGTATGCCAAGAGATGCTATTTTGATCAACAGACGCTTATGGGGCACACGATCAAAAGCCTTTTGCATGTCTAGGAGTATGATGATCACTGCACTTTCCTGCGTCAGCGGATATAGATGTATAGTTTAAGAACTCCAGGAACTCGACAATGGGCACTTTTATTATCCTTTCAAACATTCTTGAACAGATTGATGTGTGGTTGATGGGACGATAGTTACTAACGTCCTGCCTTGAACCACTTTTGTAGCGAGGCATAATGATTGACTTTTTCCACTGGGGAGGGAAGGTGCTTGATAAAAGTGATAGTGTGAACAAATTCAGTAGAAGGATGGGTGATATCCTCACCCCTTGCTTGAAACTGAAACAACCTCCTTGAGAGTCACTGACGGGTTCGTGTTCGTTTTAATTGGTCGATAATTGGAAATCATCTTAACGTGTCATTTACAAAATTGGTTTGGCCGTTTGCTTGCGACAATCGTCGCGTGTCAATATATGGATGCAGAAATAATGTGTACGTATACATACGATGCTGCAGAAATTATTTATCAAATCAATACTGAATTGAGTTGTTTTATGTTTAGAATATGGATTATTTTACAGATTTCGAGGCCGTTCTTGACAACCGTGAATTGTACACTTTCTTACAGTTCCAGGAGTGTCTTCACCGGTATGTTGGTATTATTTACTTTCGTGGGACAAGTCATGAGTCGAAAACAGTTTTAAATACGATTTGACAATGTGGCATGGTTCTGTGAGCACCGCCTAAATTTATTATCGTTGTATGGCGTGCAAAAGACTTAAAAGTGAATGCGGAGGTGTGCGACATGCATGGTGGGTTTATGTTGTTTGCGCATGACAATTTAGTTTTTACGACATGTCGCAGTTCACGATTTCATGTTGTCTCAAGAAACGCCTGCCTGGTTGTGGGCTCTTTAGAGTTAGAGCACAACCATGCCGTCGGTCATCCAGTATATGAGTCCCGTTCTACAAATTGCAGACTCACCGTCAGTGAAGCGAACGACTCTAGGGGTCTGTTCGAGTATAGTACGCCAACTGCTGATATTAAGCAATACGTGGCGAATGTTCATGGAAGTGTATCACAACTGCTGACATTGGAAACATTCGACGCAAGTTGAAGCCTTCATATTCTAGTGAGATTTTTGCGTGCCAGAACATCAGGACATCAGAGAGCCTCATGGAAATACTTTCGGGAAATAATGCGAAAGGCTTCCTGCGTACTGTCCAGGATGAAGGCAACAGATAAACGCGTCTGCTTTGCCCAGAGGGCAAAACTTGGGATATCTAGAAGTTTTCCACATGTAATGAACGTGGATACTTCATGCGAGATAATCAGCCACAAGTGTGTCATGGAACATTTTGTGATACTCCTGAAGCTTGAAGTTATATCAGTTTCTGGTTATAGATGGCATGGGACACGGCCGACCGGTGATGTACGGGTGTGTTTAGTAGGACGTATGCTTCACAAAGTGAGCTGTTTGAGATTTTTCAAGATACGATGGATGAGCACACAATGCTGAAGACGCTTGTGATGGACAAAATGGCTGCGCAAATGAAGGCAACCCGTGCGGTGTTCGGCTGCAGACATCATGTTGTGTTACTTCCATGTAAGTGACGCCGTCCGTAAGCATGTAGTGGATAACATTTGTCTGTCATGTTCGGTAACAGACGGACTATTTTTGCAGTTGATTCCTCTTTCTCCTAATGGTTACAGGAGACGATGTGCAAGAGTACGTTGCACTGCTATACACTCTTTATAGATTCGAACGTGACTGATATCATTGGCCGAACGGATAACAAGTAGAACGTGCGGAGGCTGGATTATCTTTGTCTGACTAACTCCCAGCAGATCTGCGGGCAATAAGCAACCATAGTGAATGACGAAGCCTCGTACACGAGTGCAATGTAGATACTACGATGAGCGGGTGCAGGTGGACAGCTATCATTGTGATGACGACGAGCTAACCTTCCATTCTGAATGCATCCAAACCGCAGACACATGAGTTTCAATTCTGTAGCGGGCAGCTTAAACCTTAATCACCTGGTCGGTGCACGTTTTCAATTTATATTTGTCAGTTCCGTCTACTTCAGCTACCGGTTGCATCCCTGACCAAATGAATATGAAATAGAAATCCCGCACAGCGTCCATCGTGGATGTCGATTTGGACCGGTCAGCGTACAATGTACCATTCGCATACAGGCCCAATAAAGCACGGATCAACATAACCCGGAGTGATTCATCCCATGTTATCATTGAACAAAATGAGTTCCTTTGCAGATGTGCACATAGTTATCTCACAGACACCAGATTCGACGAGGACTATTTGATAAACGGCTTCAGTTGTTCAAAAGGACGCCAGAAGTTCAAGCGAACCGACGGCTATATTCTGTGCTAAAAAACGGAAAACAAGCATTGCAGGTTCCGCGACAAGCTACTTCCGCCGGGTTTAACTCGGACGGAACGTGCCGTCATCGACAGCCCTGAGTATAGTCGCGAAGTAGTCGAACGCAATTAGCTACAAATGTGACGAAGCGAAAAGATAAGTTTTCTCAGATACTCTAACGCGATAACCGAGTCTGTCGAAAGTGTAATTTTGCCGAAGGTAGGCCTGAGTTTACTCACTGTAAACCTCATAAGTGTGGCAGCCAATACCGCGGCTGTATGCTTCCACCCTGGAATAAACAAGGACTTTATAGGTGCATCCCGGAATTTTTCTATCAGTGAACAGCCAAAGATGCTGCCATTTCCCAACGTGTCTCAGAGATAGACAACAGTTTCATAACCCGTCTCGAGGGCGTCAGAAAACATATGTAACTTTGAGCGCATTGACGTCTTCCCATGGAGTCTGATACGACGTGGTACAACTGAGTCTGTCGTCGCTACACACCGTGATCACTTTTCCCAATCTCCGTGGCATTTTTCGTCCGAGGGTGTGTTTCATCCGACCTTCGCGCCACATCACTGGATTAAATCCCGACCGCAGAGAACAAGTGAAACAGTGAACCCCAACGGGTCGTACACGGAGGCAATACGGGCCAACAAACGCCTCCGAGCAAACGGATTATTCAGTAAAGACATCAGAAACGCGAAATAGTCTTCCAACACGTGCCAATAGATCCCAAAAAAACTTCTGGTGACTGTGATAACCTAGATCCAGTATTGTTGACACGGATGTCCTTTTGTTCAGTGGCATATCTACTTGCATCTCGGCCATATTAGGCGTCCACCTTACCAGCCTAAATCCACCTAAGAGGAGCATTCTGCGTAAACCAGACGGTACACCTCCGGCATCCTCAAGTGTATCCACTGATACCGAGCAGTCGCCAACGTAAAAATTCTCTTCTACAACGTAACTAGCCAGCTGACTAAATCGACGTCTATTATCCATTGCAGTCTTCCTGAGCGCATATGACACGCGAAAGGGCGAGGAAGTAGCTCCGAAAGAACGAATCACAATTTCACACGCGTTCGGTGAACCGGACCTTGATTTATTGTTCCACCAAAGAACACTCAGTACCCACCTGTCTCTTCTAGAAACCCTCACCGGCAAAAAAATTTCCTCTATATCTGAGGACACGGCTATCAAACAATACACATTACATTTTTCCTCAGAAATGGCACTTTCAACAAAATCTTGTTCAAAGAGATGCGTTTGTACCCCGCCGCGTAATCGAATACTATTCGCACTTTCCCAGGCTTATTGAGATTCATCACCAGGTGGTGCGGTAGGTGCCACTCTCGAACGGTCTCATCCTCACTGATGTGAACTCTCGATATATAACTTTTGGTAACATGTGGCTTAATTGTCTCGTTATATTTACCTGCTAATCGGGTGCCGTGAGAAAGTCTTTTACCCATCAAATTCAAACTGGTTCAAGCCATCCACCGGTTATAAGGAAACCTGACATCATCAGACCGCCACGGCAAATCATTCTCATATCGACCACTCTTGAACGTTGCAATGGGCCCTACAGTGGACGTTGCTCCTTGATCATCACAGGACTCAACTGCCTCATCAGACTATCCGCGGTCGCCAAACACTGTGTCGAACATGCGTTGAACCAACCGTTCCACCTCAGCACTTTTCAAGTAATGAACTTCGGCCGTTCTGTTTGTTCAGAGTGAAGGGGACCTCGCAAATCCAAACCCAGGATGACTTTCACAGCGTTCGGTTGACGCCTGTACCCCGCCCACCGATCTGTTGTCAAATGTTCCTCCGGCACATCGCAGCTTTATCTTCTTCAAGCGAGATGATAGGCAAACCGGTCAAGTGAAGCCAACGTTGAACGTCCTTTACGGATATGGTTTCCACTCGTTTAACCAGAAGACCTTTAGCATTAATGACCTTGTTGACCCTGATTCCACTCCCATCATCCAAAGACCCAGCTTCAAACTAGGCTGTTGACATTTGATATTATCCGTCTAATTCAATGTACGAATGCCGAAGGTTCGCTGGCATGCTGGCAGTCCTAATAGCTCAACTAGGTATACAACAGTTGGTGAAGTATCACATCCGTCATCTAGAAGGGCGTACGTTTCAATCGTCCCGACTGCCACAATAAACCTGACGGGCATGAGGCCAAGACGAAACCCCTCATCATACCAGGAGGTGGCTCCACAGTTTGCTTTCTACACGTTGGGATCAAACCCCGAACGCGACGAGTCTGCGTACATCAGGGTAAGATGTCGTCATCCAAATTGAAGCATTGAGCACTGTACATGGGCTCCGCAAAACTTGGATGTATGGTTTGGCAACAAACAAAAGGAACATAGTTCACACTTCCTTAGAACCGCATGAAGTTCCTCTAATTGCATGCTTCCAAGCCATCGGCAATTTGGTAACTCGATCACCACTACACACTGAATAATGGTGCGGCTTAATTACCGTTCCGACGGTGGTTGATACACGGGGTATTCGTCGAGAATCTTCGCGGGAAGGGCGCGGTCTCATTTTTGCTGATGCGGCCCTGGACTGACCGTGCGATGAGTTGACCATACAGGTTACTAGAAACCGAAATTCTTCTCTCCATAAACTGAAGCAAACCGTTGAAAGAAGGCTCCCGACCAGTGTTTATGACAGATTCAGCTACCTCTGCCCACTTCTCTTGCATTGGGCGAGGAAGTCTATCCACGATACACAGAAGGTTGGTTGGGCAATTTAACTCAGATGGATGGTTCAGTTGAGGACAACGTCAACTGACATCCCTTCATCTGAGTGGCTAAACGTTGAAGGCCCTCAATGTCTCCCATGGCGAGCCTCGGGCCGTTAAGCACGGCCTTGGTGACAGCCTGAATAATTCCATGGGGCCTTCCAAATCGTTGCCCAATATTCCGGTTGCCTCAGTAAATCCTACTTCGCTAGACAGCAATAGGCAGTGTTCGAATACTGCCTTAGCCCGACCATTACAATAATAAATCAAGTAGGAAAACTCGTCATTAAATCTGTTGGAATTTAGGGGCGACCGTTTGAAGGGTTCTAGCTCAATGTTTGGAAGGCCCATATTGATGACTAAGCTGCGTATAGATTGCATTATTTGGCTCCCTCGGAACCCATAACAATGAGGTCTATATGATAAGCTAGACGGAAGAACATTCGCATCCGTCCTCCGAGATGGTTCCCCAGTCCTATTAAACACAAACCTTTCTTTCAACCTGTTGCAAAATTTTAGCTGGGCCCTCACAAACTTTAGCTCTTCTCTGTTTAGAAGCATTTCTTCATTAGGGAGCCCGTCGTCTATCATCAACTGTCACTCAGGTGGACATCGATTTATAACTGGGGAAAGGTTAACTAGTTTGGATATACACTTCTTCTCCCCTGGGTGGGCTGCCGCTGTCCTTGCAGCTAACCCTGGGTGTAGTCTCTGCCTATCTCTAGGGGTCCCAAGCATACCAACATCATATGAAACAGCAGAAAATCCATCATTCATAGGCACCTACCAGTGGAGATTAAGGAACTCCTTAGAAAAAAGGCATAGACAAAAATGAATTGAGGCAGAAATAGTGAAAACACCCTACGATCAACGGCCAATCGTTGGAGGTAGGGAACAGGACTATCCTCCGTAGACAGGGGCATAACTGGCACGCCCAACGACACAGTTTTCCTCAGGGAAGCTTCAAGCGATTGACAGCTAGAAAAACGCTTCCGTGAGTTATGTGTGTTGCAGTAGATCCGCCCGGCCACTGTAAGTAGGGACCGATAACCTTCATCCAATTGGCAGGTGGATTTGATCTCCACATAAACGGGTATGTCGAGCACTGTTAATCTGGAACGCCTTTTAGGTCTTGGAGTCACGCTCAGTCGACTCGCAACGTCTGTCGATAGGCTGGATCTAGAATAGTCGCGTCTGTAAGCAACGAGCGTCTATAAATTCTGAGCCCGCTGAGCAACCGATTCGGATCCAAAAGAGAAGACGGTCGTATTGGCGAGTTTCTTATTAATAAGGTGCTGAGGTACAAGAAAATTAGTATGAACTAAATAGAAGATAACAACAAACCTCGATACTGAATCCACCAAATATACAAGTTCCGAGACTAACGGTTCACGTGAATATGATCAAATGCAACAGTCGCGTAATGGCGGAGCGATTAAGCGCAATTGAAACCGAGGTAAATATAAACAAATATAAACAAAATGGGAAGTAAAGAAGAAAGACAACGTAAAGACATGCTTCCACAAGTTGACGATATCAAGATTTAGTAATACATCAAGATTAACGTTCGTTAGAGGAAGGAGTTGTCGCGCGAGTGGCTTGAATGTTCCTGTTGTAACGCAGTTTGCTGCCGTGCTGTTGGCGGCATTTTTGTTTCCGATTGTGTAAGTCGTGTGCATGTCTTACTGGGCCTTTGGCTCACGCTTGTTTCTGTTGTCTCCTTTTACAGGACTATCGTTGGAACCCTTACTTCAGAAGAACGTTGTCCCCCGGTGTCTCCACGTTGCTCAAAGTTGGTTTACGAGTGTAGCGGGTACACGAAGCCAGAACGTCTGGCTTGCCTGTTACAGTGTCAGTTTTTGCAAGACATACTCGTACTCACTACCAAGAAGATTCCCAATGTAAGAAGGATCAACGAGGAGAGAATAAATGAAAACAGGGAGCGGGGCCACCGACTTCCTATAAAACATAACAATCGTCAAATACTCAACGCAAACAGCTAATTCGATGGTGATCATTATACAAATAGACACATTTATGCTTCTCTCCCTTCTGTGTTAATATGTACGCTTGTATTTAAAAATTTTATAATTACTTGTTGTTGATATGTTCGCATATTCTGATATTAATTAATTCGCCAACGAATTTATCCATTAACCAATCAAAAGATTCCGCCGTTTAAGTGATTTCATCCTAGGCAAGAAAGGAAACCGGCCCCCCATCTCCGGTGAAGCACGCCAACTCAAAGCTAACGGGTTAAACTGTGGTTTGCTAAAAATTAAAGCAATGTGTGGGTTGGTATGTATGGTTAAGCTGAAAAACTGCGACGAGTTAAACACAAAGGGACCGACTAGGTAATTTGAGTATCAGAAACGTCTGGGAATAATTTTCCAACAGAATACATAAGTCAGCGTGTCATGAAAAAATTGCTGAGTTGCACAAATTATGTTCCTAGTGATTTGGTGGTACATGTCTATGCCTCAATAACCAGCTTCTATGGGTTGTTCCAATTGGATAACTTCCCACAACATAAAGTGGGAAATATACTTCCAAAAATACATGGCCTACAGGTAGATTCGTTGTTGCCTTGCTCCAGTATCGAATACTGATCCACTATTAGTCCGGTGCAGTTGGTGTGAAATTACTCATGGCCTTGACCACACTCCGGCCAATGAACAACCTTCGCGGGACAACCCGAACGTCTATGTAAGCGAACAACAGATGCGCTCGTCCTTATAAATGGCTTTAAGGCGATAAACATCAGTAGACAGTCGCTTGGATCAAAGGGTAATATACAATTGAGTTTAAAAACGTGGTTAAAAGAATGGTCGTTTGACCTGGACCTTTTTAGCGCTGTTTAGCGCACTCGAAACTTCTACGCACTCTTGGCCTGGCGCACTTTCGAGTGCCACCGACTGAGCCGAAACCGACATCGCGCTTCTTTACTTTCTTATTTTCGTTGCTGCCGTTAGTCGCAGATTAAGCTAAGATGAACTATTTAACATATTCTAAACATTGCTGGAAATATACGGTTTGTTTCTAAACCCTACTGCGTTCTTTAGTTCGATGCCTGTTGGGACTACGTTTCGATTGCTCTTCAGGAAAGATGTTTCAAATTGTTGGTGGACGAGAATCGAGCTCGTATGCAGTTGTTCGCTTCAAATTGTGGCTCTCCTGCCGTGAATCGACCCCGGACCTTCCACGTGACAGACAGAAATACTCACTGCGCATGCATTATGACGAATAATACGTGTGATAATTTTGACAATACTTTGTGCGATCTTAATACTTTGTGTCGGTTAGCAAAGCATATAACGTCGGCAAGCATGTATTATAGCCTTACGCGATAAGTGGGTAACCAGCATCCACTTCTAAAATCTATCACTTGATGAACAAAACTGCGTACGGAGTTTTGATGTCAGTTTGCTTCATAGAGACGAACTTTGATCCTAAATTCACGTTTTATAACCTGCAAAGGTTGTTAGGTGGATAATAAGGGGGGCGTGATGCGGGTGAGGCAGCATAAGGCGTGAATCGAGGGTTTAGTGCAACTTTATAAGGTATACCGGAGGGGTATCTTTTGTTCTTTTCGCAGTTTTGTGTGAACAGCTTTTGTATGGTCAGTAATCGGTTGATACCTGCCGCCATTAATTATAGCGTGATGGCGTACCGAGATGAATAGATTATGACAAGCGGGCATGTACATTTGTATGTGCATAAGTGTAGAAGTTGACTGGAAACCTATTTTCCTGTGTGCGTGTTTTGAAGATAATTCTTATAAGGTCAGTCTGCTAGATTTACTAATGAACTCCCATTTTACTTTTTCCAGCAACCCGGGTAATGTGTGCACATTGACGCACGTGAACAGAATTGTGTTGAGTTTCCAACGTATTCGTTGATCTGCAATAAATCAAACGCTAGATGGGGTTGTGAGTAAATAGTATTAGTACAACAAACTGGTTCAAGCAAGCTGTTTTCGAGGGGGACCTGATGATGGGAACCTATGCGCGCGTCATTTACAGCTGAGAGCCCGGTGTTTCCTGGACCAAATTCAAAAGCGTTACCAGAACGAACACAAGGTACGAAGATGTTTTATATCGCAAGGTAGCCAGCCAAACACTTTTGAAACGTTATGTTATTAATGGCTATGTTTCCGTTGGGAAGTTCATTCCAAGTGCAGGAGCATTTTACAGGTAAGAAGCTTGGCGTATCTTCCGCCGAGCTAGTAGGGTTGGCAAATTAGGACTTTATTCCCTAGGTCATATGGGACACGGCGTTGAAAATAAACGGAAAACGCTGTAGCGAAGACGTTCGAAATTACCAATTTAGACAGAAGTGCAGGGTTCACCCTCAGTCTTCGTAACCACAGTGGATTAATATCAAGTTTTTGACAGCGTCCTCTGAAGGGGAATGAGGGACAGTGTCCTAATGGGGTTTTGGTGAACGGTCGTTGGAGATTTTCTAAAATGAGCCTATCAGATTTGCGTGCATGACAGTAAATGAAGGTGCAATACTCGAGTTGAGGTCGAGCACACATTTTGTAAAGAGCCAGCTTCGCATCCGGTAGGCCGAATGTCTTTTTGATACAGCCTATTGTCCTTTTAGTTTTTGCTACCTGAAAGCGTACTTGTTCGGAGAAATTGAAGGGGTTTGAATACCATATAGCCTGGGTCCCGAACGAAAGTGGCGGTATCAATATTATGACCATCTAATGAGATAGGAAAATTCGGTATTTGGCGACCATATGCATGATAATGCTCGATTTGTTCAACGAGAATGTCACCAACCAAGTTTTACACCATGACATCCGTGATACTAGGCCCTGTCGTGTGTTTGTAGACGATTTTGATATCGTCAACAAACGAGGGGCTTGCCACCTTCATTGAAATCTTGTGCATCCGTCATGTACATGTGGTGTAACACTGTCGATAGACCGCTTCCTCGAAACACCCACTAGTTATTGGCTCTGATGTCCGGCATTGCTTCCCTATTTTACTTGTGTGGGTGCGGCCCTCAGGGTATGACGAAGGTCAGCTTTACGAGGGTTTTGTACGCCCAGAGACGTTTTTTAATCAAGAAGCGCCCATGAGACATGATCAAAAGCGTTTTGCATGTATAAGAGTATGATAATCATCTGCATTTCCTGCGTCGGCGGACCATCGATATATGGTTTATGAATTCCAACTGACATGTCATGCAAGATCGCTTACTAAGGAAACCGTGCTGCGAAAGGTTTATAAGGTTTTCTGACCTTCAGATTTGGACAACGTGCTATTTTGTTATCCTTCAAACATTCTTGAGTGGGATGATGTGGGGTTGCTTAGACGGTAGTTATAAACGTCCCGTTTGGGCCACTTTTATAAAAGGGCATAATGATTGACGTTCTTTATTGGGGAAGACTGAAGGTGGATAAAATGATAACGTGAGCAAATCAAGTAAAAGGACGGATGTATCCTCACCTCCTTGCTTGATAGCCACTGGTGAGATACCATCAGGTCCAGGATGAATTGTGGATTTAATGATAGCTAACTGTGAGCAGATCCTTCTAATATCAATGAGAACCTCACTGAGAACTCCGATTGTTTTAAACGGGGTTTCAACTGGTAATACGATGTTTCCCACGGTAAACGAAATAACGAAAGGTGAGTTGAAGATTTCACATGGTTCAACAGATTCATCAACAAACATTTTTTGCTGAGAGTAATAACTTTTGTAGAAGGATCTCACACGTTATTCTTTCCCTCGTCAGTTGCATTGGTTTCTTGTCCCTCTGTTTTCCAACAGGCGCGAGCATTTGAGTTCCCTTTTCTATGTATCCAAACATAATGCTCACTTGAATTATCTGGAAGAAACCTCATATTTTTCGGTGCTTCGACTTATGTATGTTAAGTTCGTCAGCTTCACTTGCAGTAAGGATTCCACCGCGCAAATACAACTAGACGCGTTTCGACTTTATGGCAGCCAAAACGTCAAGACGAAGGGCGAAATGTCTGTTAAATTTTTCGGTTTCTGCCTCTGGGTCTGATGTGAGATAAAACGGATACCAATTTAAGGATTTTAACATGAGAAAGAAGGTATTTAAATCGAAGAATTTGATTGGACGGTAGAATACAACTGTCGGTTTGGTAACTGTATTGAAGTCAAACTGACACTTGACTATGTTATGGTCACTTCCTGGAAATTGTTCCAGAACGGATATCCCTACAGACGAGATACCTATGGTGAATATGAGATCCAAAATGCCTCTGTCTGGTGGGCGTTGTGACATGTTGGTTCCATCCATTCAGTTGAATGCATGAAAGAAATTCAGCTTGCTTTGCAGGGGCTGAGAATGAAGTCCAGGAGATATTAGGCATGTTGAAGTCACCACCTATTAGTTTGTGTTCGCAAGACATGTTTGATACATGATTTATCACCTCTACGAGGTCATCAGGTCATTATTAGTAGCATTGGGCGGTCAGTAGATGTATTATACGGGTAGCTTGCGAGAACCAGTAGGGACGGATAACCACAACGAGTGTTATCATTTCATAAAGAGTAGACTCATCAAGTGTTACTACAAAAAATTACCTCCTAGGCAAGTAATACACCCAACACCTAGTCGTGAGAGGCGTTCTCTACGAAGCGTATGATATCCTATGTTGCTTACTCGTGTGTCCGGAGTATCAGGGGCGCCCTGCGTCTCACTGACGAGAATGGTATAGAGGTTGGATAGAAAAAGATCTAAAAATATCTATCTTACTTACCAGTGATCCGACGTTCATCAGTAGCAAAGTGATAGAATGTTTTGTATAAAATTTAGACTGCTAGAGAACTGCATGACATATGAGGCAGTGGGTTGTAAAGTATCACACGGAGAGTTCTGGTCTAGGCTACTTAACGATTTTCGCTCATGTTCGAGCAGGTGTCGCAAAGATTTGACTCCACGACAGAAAGTGCTGGAACAGTGTCATCATGGTAGGATGATTGAGTGGGATATGGGGAGGGGGCCAGGTGGTGGTGGATGAAATGCCAAAGGGTGCACTAAAAAAGGACTAATTTGGCGACTATTTGTATAAGTTAAATAACAAGGTGGTGACGTGATCGTCAAGGTGTACACATTAGAAATTTGGTTTCAGGCAGCATCCAAATTTTGGGTAAGACCCAGCCAGCACAAATTACCCTATGATACGGTAATTTATGGGGGAAATTACCCTAAAAATTACCCATAATCCCGGCGTGGTGTATTAAGACTATTAGATTCAACCAAATCAGCAAATTCAGGTTGTAAACAGAATTTCCAAAGAGTTGTCACATTTTCTTTTATCATTACAGTGTGCTTCTTGATGCGTGGTTAGTTTAAATGGTGGTCTGAATTTGTAATGGCCTACTGGCGCCACTTCAAAAGTTGTTCAATTGGTTGGTGGTAAGCGGATTGTTGTTCATCCGTTTTCGTGTATTAACGACTGTGTTGTTAGGTGTTTGTTTGGAGATAATTTAAATTATAACGGCAAATTGTTTTATCGCTGCGTATTCTAGTTGATTTCCGTACGTGTCGTATATCGATATACCTGGGATTTGTCCACGACAGTGACAGGTTGATGCGCATTTGAATTATGTACAAGCATTATTGAAATGCTTAGAAGGAATACTGTATGATTGTTGTGTTTCACTTTTGCTCTATCTCGATTATTTACGAAGATATTGAATTTCAAACACACCCATAAAACTTGTAATATTATGGCTCATGTATATCATTTCCGACTCTCATAGGACACTCAGGGAACACGCGCATGCGCGGTTGCCAAATAAAAAATCACACCGGCACATGGATCCAGTGAACGAGGACACGGACTATCCGTGATCATATCATCCTTGTACTTTTTCCAATTTCAATACAGTCACAGTAAATGTCGTCTTCTTTCTGTGTCTGACGCCTCTCCGCTATTTCGCGATAAGTCGGGGGTGGTTACGTTAGTGGAAATGTGCAGAATTACCTGTAGTAAGTATAATCGCTAAATTACGTGCGGAAACCGAAAATGTGGTATAAGCCGTGCTACGCGGAAATTTTTTCTGACCGTCCTATGAGTGACCTAAAAATGTTCAGTTAGGACGCTCATAGGACACTCATAGGACGGTCGTGCTGGCTGGGTGGGTAGTTGCTTCTCAGTTTCTGCTATTGGCACCTCTCCCGTGTATTAACGACTGTGTTGTTAGGTGGGCGATCCTGTGGCGAAGCCGTTCGTCACATACTGACCAGAGTTATCTCGGCGAATTTCGCACCCAAGTGCAACCTACTTGGAATGCACGGAAAAACTGGGATTGCGAGTAAATCAATCTACCTGGTTATGCGTGGTAACCTATTACTCCTGCCTGTTTGTAATATTGCCTTCCAGATGCCGTACGTGCGGATGCTAGGTTCGAGAAGATGACAGACACGGAGTACAACATTGTACGTGAATGGCTGCACAATGCCAGATTGAGAAAATCGCTCCGTGCCAACAGAGGACATGTGCGGACATCCGTAAGTAAATCCAAGACTACAGTGACATTACTACCCTGTTTGTATTATCGCAGCCATCTGAAGCAGGTACTGTGCTAACAATAGTCTTCTGTTTTTCAGGTCATCAATCAAGAGTTGCAGCCGGAATCGTCGTCCATCCTCCAATATGTGTAGTAAACTATAATTAAGAATATAAGCTCATGTACTCTCAGCTGTTTTCATTTGTAAGCATGAATGAACGACCGTGAACACCATCGCATGTTGTCACAGTTAACTTGGTTGGTTAATGTTTAGGGGATCTGCAGTAGCAACTGACTTATGTTGATGGAATCAACGTGTGGTTTTTTATCCGTTTGCTTTACACCATTTTCGTTGTATCCGGATTATTAAGGGAGTTGGAATTTCGAAGATAACCATAAAACTCCGTTGAAGTTTGAATTTCGTACAAGTTAAGGTAGGTGTTTTGAGCCTAGTCGTGTCGAACCGGTGGATGGTTGTAGCATTATTGGAGGCTACGTGTGGTTTCCTATCCATTTGCTCCATATAACTTTCGTTGTATCTGGATTATTAAGGGAATTATGGTAATTTCGAAGATAACCATAAAACTTTTTCCGTTGAAGTTTGAATTTCGTACAAGTTAAGGTAGGTGTTTTGAGCCTAGTCGTCTCGAACCGGTGGATGGTTGTAACATTATTGGAGGCTACGTGTGGTTTCCTATCCATTTGCTCCATATAACTTTTGTTGTATCTGGATTATTAAGGGAGTTATGGAATTTCGAAGATAACCATGAAACTTGTTTTTTCAGGGGCGTTTGCGACCGTTTGGCTTATTCTGCAGTATTACTACAAAGATATATGTACATAAGGCAGTGCGTAAACGATGAGGAAATAGTTTGTTCGTATTTCCGTGAAAATTTTAAAAAAATTGAAGTATATAAAATGGGTAATTTTTGGGGTGAATTACCCATAGGGTAATTTTTAGGGTAATTTCGGGTCATTACCCCTAAAATTACCGGGTCAAATTACCGGATAATTTTTAGAAATTACCTAGGTAATTTGAGATGTTTTGCTGGCTGGGGATGAAAGGCTACTGCGGAGCTACAGGACATTGCTTGAAAACCATGAAACGGCAATTATCCGTTTCGAGGGATTGGCTTGAAGGTCGTTCAAAAGGGAAAACGGTCATTTTGGCGCGAATCCTCGTTTTTTAAATATTTTTGGAAATTTTAAAATCGGAATTTCAGGCAAAGTATTTACAGTGCATCAATTTTAAATAAACAGCGGTACTGGAAATATTGAAATACATCGATTAAGTGCCAAAAGTACTGGTTTGGTGATAAAAAATTTCCCCACCATTTTCGCGAAAATAACCCGTTATTGGCGTTAGCTTACTTTTTCAAGTCTTATAAATGCGCTCATTGCAATTTTCCAGATGGAATACGTCATTCTATAGCCTGAGAGTGCTTCATTTTGTGTGGTTTCGAAGATATGGTCGAAATGGAAATATACGACCACACAATGTTGGCATTGCATTTCAACAAGAACACTAACACATTTGATGATGAAACATGTATGACAACGTTTCCAGCTTCCTTGTCTATACGATATTTGTACTGTTTCTTCCTTTTCTCGTACACTGCTAAAATCAGGGTGTTTGTGATAGTCAGCTCGTGAGTAGCACACAGGTGGAGCAGACGATCACCGTTCTCATTGACGGTATCAATGCAGTGGGGTGCCGAGATCTGCCGGCCAGGCTGCTCAGCCAAACCCAGTCTTTATTCCGAAATCGCCTATATGAGACAGTCACCATCTTGCCGGTGTCGAACGGATTGTGGAGGTCAACTGGGCCTCTCTGTCATTTGTATGACACACGGTTGGGCCAGAAACATTAAGAAGAGTCATGGACATATCCGACCTGGGTCGAATAGATCTACGCGCGCACACACACACATAAACGGTTGGCGGCATCCAGTTCGGATTAACCTGTCAGAGTGACCGAAGCAAAAATTCGCACTCTCTCAGCCATCACCATAAGTGGTCTGCGCTGCACCACTTGTGGTTCCACTCACACACCACATATCCGGTGTAAACCCGAAGGAATAAGACCAGTAGGTGTGTGAGTGAGGCCTTTGTGTCCAGCCGGCCAATGCTGGTTAGCCAACTGATGGCTAGCACGAAACTGAAACCCCTATCTCTCGAGGAATAAACAGAGAGACTCCAATGGTAAGATCTAAACCAGAAAAGGTAGAGGATCACAATGATCGAGGTTTCTGGAAAGTGGAGCCGGTGAGTTCCAAACGATGGCAGCCATTGCCTGATGTGAACAACAACAAAAATGGACACAACTGCTATCATCAACTTGACCCTAACATAATCGTTGTCTCCTCGCCGACGGTGAACTATAAGTACGTTGATGACATACTAGTCCTGAACGGCCAGTGCATTCTTAGCAGCGTACATCAAAACGACTCATAATCATGTCACGCCGAACTATGACACCGATGGGTTCCTTGCGTACACCGCGATTTCGTTCATTGCCGCACAACTGCTGCTCACTGAACTTCAGGACGCCCGTCCGGATTCTATTTCCCCAGACAGTCCGGTTCAACGTCAAGTCTTCCCAACATCTAAAATCAATGTTACAACGCGAAAGACTTACCTGAATAACATCCTGGTATCTCCGCTTTTGACCACCAGGATTTCGCCTTACCTGATTTCAGTTGTTCCGTACAGCAGCTGCTTTGGAATACAGGTCATCGTCTATATGACTGACGTAACCTAACCAGAGAGGCTGATTCATCATCTGCATGCATATCATCCTGTACACGTCCGCTCACCGCCACCACCGAATACCCAAGATACGTCTGGGACATTGTACATGGAAACTCCTCAGATAGCACGCGTTCCACTGATACAATATCCAAGTTTCATTGCTGTACAGTCGTATGAAAAGCACCGATTGGTGGTAGACAAACAGCTCAGTGGCCATCCACAGGCTGTGGTTCTTCCAGACACAATTGTCAAGATGTCCGAGTGCAGCAATGGCTTTTGCCACGCGAACTCGCAACTCGCGTTCTACAGACAAACCCGTCGACAAACTACTACCCAAGCAGCAGAAATCTGTCCGGCTGTTGACAGTATCTCCACTGATGCGAAGTTCAGGCACACATACAACAGCACATCCGCCCGGAGAAGACTGAAAGAAAAAAGTCTTACCTTTGTTGATACCTAATAAAGAAATTGACGCCGCGGTCGCGAAAGCTGTGGCCAGTTGTGGCAGTTTGTCAACACTATTTGCGAAAAGCGCGCTGTTATTTGCACTCAAAAGCGTTTGCATCTTTGAGGTATGTAGCCGGTTGGGACGTCGAAACGTCGACTATTCAGTAGGTGCCCATATGTCCGGTACTCACTCCCAACACCGTCATCCTTTGAGTTCTGAAGGGCAATTGTTAGTATGCAGTCGAATATAAATTCGTTAGGGCTGGGGATATGGATACAGCCTTATTTCACTCACGTGAAAACGTCACAATCATCACAGATCAATCCAAATGATTGTACTTTGATCATCATGTCCACATACAGTCTACTAATCGAATTGACGAACTTACTTGAACATCCAAACTTACCAAACACTGTCCACAATGCTTCACGATTCACCGAATCAAACGTCTTGATGAAGTCCATGAGAGGACGTAGAGGGGCTGGGCGGGTTCTCGGCACGTCTGCTAAAGCTGTCTAGCAGCAAATACCGTGTCGAGCATACTGCGACTCGCCCTGAATCCACACTGCTCCTCGGGGACACTGGCATCCAAAACATCTACATTCAGTCAGATCAGAAGGGATTTCTGCAAGCGCAATGCCACCGCAGTTCAACAGGCTAATGTCTCGCTTGCTGTCGGGGTATTGTCTGCTATCCTTCCTCCAAATAAATGTACAATCAGAGCATTCTTGAAATTTTGTGGCATTAATTCCTGCTCCATGATGGAGTGAAACCAACTAGAGCAAAGCGCGTTCCAACGCCGATCCACCATTCTTCAGGATTTCATCTGGCAATCCAACCTCACTTACAGTCTTTCCACTACGCAGTTTTCTAATCGCTTCCCGCTCCTCTGGCAGATCCGGGGCGACAGCAAGTGAAGATTTCATGACCTGTTTTAGCAGGCTGTTCACAGTCACTCCAGTCAATGGTTACGAGACGATTTAATGAGGCCACTAAAGTGTTTGCGCCAGACTTTCACGACATCCTCTGGCTGGGTGCACGAAGAGCTAGTGTCGACGTCCACCAGTGCTTTGATAGATCGGATGAGTGGACCGGAAATCTTCTCAAGCGAAATGTAGAACTGCGTGTGCTGTCGACGATCAGCGTAGCTCACATTGGTTCCTCAATTAGTCGTCCTTGATTACGCAAACACGCTCAGCAAACTGACGGCGAGTACTCCGGAATGTTGCTCTCCTGTCTTCATCGTCAGGGTCCGTTGTGAAACGGCAAGCGCCGCATTCTCTTCTAATACCAAGCTAGAGCTAGCTGCGTTGTTGCCGTCAAACCAGTCCGAATTTTTCTGGCATTCAATGCCGATCGTCTTACTGGTTGCTGCCGTGATCCCTCCCCTCAGCTATTGCCACAAATCCTTGGGAGGGAGAGTGGATACAGGAGCGTCTTTCAGGGGAGCGGCAAATGCAAGTTGAAAAGCAGCCCACTTCTCACGGTTCTTTAGTCGTTTTACATCCAACTTCTGCCGGCGTTCGGATAATCTACAATGAGCAGGCATCCATCCATGGATAAACACTTTAGTCCTGACTGTAATGAGATGAAACTGGAGCAGCCTTCTGAAGGTTGATGGTTCAGCTGGTCAGAAGTCACACAGACTTTTGCACACCGAATTGCGGTCGATCGGCGCCAGTCCATCCGAAACGTCGATTAGCCGTTATGTTGATTACTGTTGTTCCCCAATAAAAAGTGCTACTTTTCAATAAATTGAGATCGCATAGTGTTGCCTAGATTTGCGTTCTGACTTATTCATGATTTGGTAGCTCACTACGTGACATGGTGTCAAAGAACAAAAGGAAACTAGCGTGTAGATTTCCAGGAAGTTCGTTGAGTGCGGTTGGACGTCACAGACAACAACCGATTGCCAGAGGCAGTGCGTATGTGGAGACTGAAGTTCGGCGCCTTTAATATTTTGAGCGATTTGTCTCAAGAATCGAAGTAGTACCAGTTGGCGTTGTTCAGATATCGCGTCGGAGACGAAGACAGACAGATCTTGATGAGTTCCCTATGACAACAGACACGAACGATTGTGTTGGGATCTGTTAATTTCGTCTGATATTTTTTGTTTTGGGGTCTTTTTGATTGCAGGAGCAATGAATTCCGTTTGGGGCATGTTTGTTTTGTTTTTATGAAAGTCGGGATGGTAATTGTAGCCTTTAATTGTTGATATTTGCTATATCGCAATAATAGAACGCTCAGTGAATGAACTTTGTAACTAACTTCATATGAAAGCTGTGTGTGCTATTCCTTACCTTTTTTGAATAAGCAAACATAGTGACTATCTGGAAAGCGGGAGAGGAAGTGATGGCTAAATATCAGACTAACTTGGTAGTGAAGTATATAAGGGCTCATAGTTAATATAGCTGTCCACGTTCTATGGGTGGAAGGAGGCTATGGAGGACGGCTCGATGCGACAACAAGCAGTTTTAATTTTTCAGGTCTGCAGCCCGATTAATGCTAATTTGGTAACATTACACTCCCGGTTTAAACAAATCGTGGCTATATGTGAGACGACTCGTGGTTTAAGCTGGTTATTACGAGTATTCTTGGTACGGCAGGGCTCTTTACGCTTAAGAGAAGGTAATCTATGTGTGTAAGATGCGGCATTGAAATGTCACCAGCATCAAGGGAGTGTGAGAGTGTAGTCAACCTGGTATCTATTGGGTAACTCAATAACTGTTTAAATAAGCTAAAACCACAGTTTAGAGTACTTCAAGCAATTCCAGGGTACCATTATATGGTATAGACATTGGTTCTGGTATCAAGCGCTAAGGGTACTTCTTGCATTTGGCAGCTATGGAAGAGAGTACATAATCTACCGGTGTTACCAGGCGGACATGTACTCTGAAACAACGTTATTGGAATTCGAGTACGCGTTACTGACTGGATTACTCTAAACCACCAGGAGCGATTTAACAATCTGACTATGGTTATCAATAGATTCGAAGAATACTGTCTCATGCAGGGAAACGAAACGTTTGAAACGTTCCAATATTCGTTAAAGGCACCGTTATCAAGGGGAATCTATCGATCACTATGAGACTGCATTGAAGTAGCTATGACTAGGAATTGCAATTTTGCCAAGTGCATGAAGACAGTCTCATACGCGATCGAATGGTTCTTGGTGTTCAGGACGCTGCAATGACCAAGAGACTGCTGAGAGTGAGACAGTTAACACTTGCCAGTGTACTTGACATTTGCAACAGCGAAGCGGCTGCGGAACAGAGAATCAAGGACCTTAACAGTGAAAATGGAACGGAGCTCAACGTATTCAGCCGAGCACAAGCCATGCCCGCAGTATACCTCTGCCTGTTTTGTGGTAAACACCATGAACAACAGAAAGAGAAATGTCCGGTGTTTCATCATCATCATCATAGACAGCAATACATCATTGGTTCGGTGTTTGGAAAAACTTGCATGAAGTGTCGGATGAAGACCATTTCGCCAAGCAGTGCAAGTCACCATCCTTCAGACTGATCACTCAGGAGTCAGAGACCCGAAAAATTCCGAATAGTTCTAGAGATGCACCTGGATCAAGAGGAGTTCACGTTTAACTTCTTATTGAAGACAAACGACGACGATATCAGTTTGATTCTGGCGCATCTGTCAGTGTTATACCGGCAGGATATCTTCAAACGTCAGTCATGGAGCCGTCCAATACGCAACTGTGAATGTGAAATATTTCATATTCATATGAATCAAAAACGCAAGTGTTGAGAAGCAAGTGTGCCGATCAAAAAATCCGAAGAATGGCAAATCTTATGTATTTGATTTTTTGTTGTGGAAGGAGATTCGACACCAATTCTCGGATTGGATGCCATTCAGACAATGGACTTTGTGACTTTTCATGATGACAATTTTCTTCATGTGTTAGAAATGCCCCAACTGTTCGATCAACACTCTCCTGTGTTTAATTCCGTTTTTTTGTTATATGGCGGATACTGTTAGTCATTCTGTAGCCAAGAATGCCGTACCGGTTGCGTTACCAGCAGGGCAGTTCCGTTAGCCATCCGTGAGAAATTTAAGGACGAGTTGAATCGTTTGCTCGAGCTGAAAGTCATAGCGCCAGTAGATGGGCCTACCGACTGGGTCAGTCAGGTTGCAATAACGTTGAAGAAGTCTGGTGGTATTCGTGTGTGCATTGACCCCAGGCCACTGAATGCTGTACTCCGAAGGGAACAATACAGGTTGCCGACTCTAGACGATATTTTGTCCGAATTAAACCAAGACCGTTTCTAAGGAATTTGACGTATTTCGCGTACTGGCAGCTGGTGCTGGATGAAGAATCCAGCTATCTAACCACGTTTGGCACCTTTTGGGCGTTTTCGGTGGCTGCGTTTACCTTTTGGATTAAAAGTGTCGAGCGAAATTTTCCAGAAACGTCTAATTCAGGCGCTTGATAAACTCGAAGGAACGACTTGTGTCGCTGACGATGTGCTGATATACGGATGCACGGGTACGGAGCACGACCGAACCTTGAGGATTTTCTAAAACGGTGCATGTAGACAGGACTAGCGTTATCAAGCGATAAGATGTGAGGGTAGTCAGTAAGACCTTGGAGCTGTGCTACTACAACAAGGGAGATCGATTAACTACAAAACTCGTGTCTTCTGACTGCGGAACGTAACTATGCGCAGATCGAAAAGGAAATGCTGGCGGTGATCTTTGTTCTGGAACGCTTCAATCGGAAGAAAGACATTAGGTACACACAGACCACAAACCTCTGATAGCAATAGTGAAGAAGCCACTGAGTGCTGCGCCCCGACATCTACAACGGATGATGATCAGGCTACAAAAGTACGACTGTGAGCTAGTCTACCAGCCCGGAGACCAACTGAACATCGCGGATACTCTCCCTCGCACCCATTCACCCGGTGGTGCGATGGATGATTCTGAGTTCGGGACAATCGCATCAGTGGGCTACAGGATGGTACTGATGAGCAAGATTTCGACGCCGAATGACGAGGCGGAAAAGGATCAAGTACTTAAGAAGCTGACTCGAGTTATAAAAGATGGCTGGCCGCAGGATAAAAAGAATCTGCCCGAAGAACTGGTAGTATTTTTCAAGGACCGCGATCAGTTTGCCCAAGAAGAAGGAATAATTTTCAAAGAGAGGATAGTCATGCAGAAGGATTCACAACAGTAATTCATGCTAGGGTGAACAGATGTGTTCGGTGAGGAAAAGGAACTTTACTTTTGGCCAGGCATGTCCAGTAAGATAAAGGATTACATAATGAAGTGTGAAATTTGCAGAAGGCACCATTCAAGCCAAGTGAAAGAAAGGATGCTGCTGACATAACTTTCGAAACACCGTGTCAATGAGCTGCGGTCAATTTATTCACACACGGTGGGAAACAGTACCTGGTCACGGTGGACTACTTCTAGGACTATTTGGAAATCGAGTGGTAGTACCACCGGAGGTGCAGTCGTCAACAAACTGCGTGCTCACTTCGCTCGCTATGGAATACCGGAGGTGTTTTTCTCTGATAATGGTCCTCAGTTTGTGTGCGCTGAATTCAAGGCGTTTGCAGATAAATGGGAGTTTCAACATCGAACAAGCAGCCCATACCACAGTCAGTCAAACGGGAAGGCCGAAGCGGCAGTTAGGTTGCTAAAACTACTACAGGTTGCCCAAGAGTCAGGGAAGACCCATATCTAATGCTTCTAGAAAGAAGAAACATGCCGAATGAGATCATTGGATACAGTGCGACGCAGCGAATGTTTGGGAGAAGGACGCGGACAAAATTGCCGGTGGCATCTGAACTGTTACGTTATGACATATTAGACGAGTCAAATGTTCAGGAGAGCCCACAGTGACGCAGATTGCAACAAAAAATCTACTATACTGGGGGACTGGGCAATTTACAAGCTTTAGACCAAGAGATAAGATGTGGATCTAGTGTATCCCTGAGAATCTGAGACAGTGGATACGCGATGTTGTGATAAACGGTAATGGGCATAGGTCAGACGATATTGATGTGGGCGATGCGGTGAAAACAAGATATCACGTGCACTTCAGAGAGCGGATTTCACCGGAAAGGTAGACCTATGATGTGGGCCACGAGCAGCCATCAAGGAACGAGAAGTGGACGAACTTATCAAAAAGGGAAAGGATATAATGAGATTGCGTTGAAACGGTTTTTTGAATGATGAAGGTTCAGCTGATCAGAACCCACACAAGCTGCTGCAAACCGAATTGCAATTGATCGGCGGAATTTATAATCTGGATACAACCAGGCCAATAAAACCGTCTTTGTCAGTGCGTAAACACATTTTACCAATCACCTCGTTGAAATTGGACCCAATCAGCCATATTTTGCTGGCGTTAGAAAGACTAATTATTTAATTTGAGTAGCTCTAGAACAATAGGTTTAAAAAACCAGCTTTTCTTCTTGAACCTATACGAGTTTTTCACTTATTCATGTTTAGAGACATGCCACAGTCCTCAAAATGTCTCTGCACTCCGGTGCTCCGTACAGCCATACCGTCAGCTTAAAATGAAGAATATCTGCTTGGACTAGATCGTAAGATTACCTGAACCGAATAATGGCAGCACTGCATGTGACAGGCAGCATGCCGGTAATCGCTCATAACCACGTGAGAATTTCAAGGGGACATGTGTCGCAGAAACTGCGGCCTGCAAATCCGTGTGTCCTTGTGTATATGCACATGCCGCATACGGCCGTTGATCGCTGACACGTTCTTAGGTGCAGCTATGTTTACATTTTCACCGTAGTACAAGGACGAAACGATAAGTTGTGTTGCTGGATCAGCTGCGTTTGCAACAGAGGTAAACTCAGATGACCATTTGCTAAGTTAAGCCGGAAACCTCCGGTTGAAAGA